>APFE031678291.1:18797-77890 GCA_000404065.3 Pinus taeda | reverse complement strand
AGAAAGAATGAGGATGTGGAAGCATTGTTTTGTGCTATTTCTATTATCCAACCAGATTGGATAAATGAAGAAAGGGATCAATGGAAGAAGGATGAAGGAGTGTGGCCAGTCATTCAAAAGTTGTAGAAGATCCCAATTCAAACAATATTGCTAGAACTTGAAGAGGAAGGAAAAATCATATTGGAACCTAGAGTAGTCATAGAAACAAGAACCTGACAGCTACAAAATTGATCAGTTTCAAAGTATCTAATGAAGTGGAAGAACTTACGTGCTGAAGACTCCACATGGGAGGACAATAATATTCTACAAAATCATCAAGAACTACTCAAGCATTGAGGATAACACTGTTTTAAGGAGAGGGGCATGTTAGGCCCCTATACTACTAGTGTAACCCCTTATTGTTATTAGTACAACTCCCTTATTATATTGTTGTACCCATGTGGTCCCCATATTGTTACTCTTCTACCCAATAGAAGCCCACTATTGTTATTATTCTGCCCTTAAATTACTATTGTTATGTTGGCTCTGATTTTATTATGACTCATTAGACTCTTATATATAGAAAGGAGGTCTTGTCATTTGTAGCATCCAAGTTTTTTTTATTTGTGTAATGTAAAGGAGTCTTCCCCCTCAAAAAGGCTAAATTCTAAGTCGTTGATTTATCTTTCCTATCTTTTTGTGAGTTGGTTTCATAGCAGAATCATAGCTTTATCATATAACTCTCTATGTGGGTGTACCATGCTCTTGGGGTTTGATCCAAACCATAAAATTCATTATTCAGTCTATAAATGTGATTCCTTCAATATTATACTTCAAATCCATGTGGTTTTTCGACATATACTTCTTATTGTAGCATGCCATGGAGGAATGCAAACTTTACATCCATCTGATGAAGGGTCTATCCTTGACTTGTAACAAGGGAAACTATCGAGCAAATGGTTGTATATCAAGCCATAGGTGCAAATATATCATTATAATCTTCTTCCTCTTTCTAGGAGAATCCTTGAGCCACAATCCTCGCCTTGTACTTTTCACTGATTCCATCAATTCCATGCTTCATCTTGAATATCCACTTTGAAGTTACAATGGATTTACCCTTTCATCTCTCCACAACATCTCATACATCATTCTTCATAATATATTGATTTTCCTCGGCCATAACATATTTCCAAAATTATTCTTTTAGGGCTTCTTCAAAGGTGGAAATTTCAACTTGAATCGTATTGCTCATGGTTGCAGCATATCCATGGAACTTGTATGGATTCTTCCTTTATCGAAATGATCTTCAGACGGGCACATGACTATCAACATCATGAAGAGTGTCATGGAGCCAAGTAGTATCTACCTTATAGGAGCATTACTAGGCGGCGAATCTAAGGGATACATGGGATCATCAACACTATCATTTTTGGATTTTGGAATGGACAGATCATCCAATATATCCATATCACCATTCTTCTTGGGAGAAGGAGGCTGATAAAGGTCTCTTTATCTTATAAGAGTGGAATCTTCATTGAATGTAACATCCCTACTAGTTTCAACCTTCCTTTGACTAGGAATATATATTCTAAATCCTTTCGAATTTTCACAATACCCAAAAAGTTACCTTTCATCCTATAGCTTCCGATTTTATCCTTTTGTCCTACCGCACATGGAAATATATGAGACGTCCAAATATGAATAGATGACTAAAGTAAGTATTCACACTTGTAAATACTTCTTCAGCCATTTCGTTTTCAAAAGCTTGTTGAGGCACCCTCTTTTGAACATATATCGCAGCATGTGAAGCTTTAACCCAAAGAAATTTTGACAACTTTTGTTCATGGAGCATCGCTTGAGTGGCTTCTACTATGGACCTATTCTTCCTTTCAGCTAGACCATTTTTTTAGAAGTATATGAGAATTTTTTTTCCTTCTTGACACCTTCCTTTTTTCAAAATTCAATGAATTCATTTTACATGTATTCTCCACCATTATTGGAACTGAATATTTTGATCTTATTACGTGTTTGATTTTGAACCAATGCTTTTAACTCCATAAATGTTTCAAATGATTCATCCTTCTACGTCAAATAGTATATCCATGTATTCCTTGAAAAGTCATCAATGAATGTGATGTAGTAGAGATATCCACTAATATAGTGGATGGGCATCGGTCCACATATGTGGAAATCATTGAGATGGAGGATTTTAGTGCTCTTATTTTCACTAGAGGGTAATGGTACCCTTGTAATTTTCTCACCACCACATTCCCGACATATTCCATCATGTTTAGATTGAATCTTTGGAATCCCTACCAGCAAGTTCTCCAATTTCGTAAGAGCATCACAAGTAAGATGAGCCAACCTTCAGTGCCATAATTTGATTAGATGATTTGTATTATGAACTAATGCAAGCAGTGGCCTTCCAATCACCCTATAGATTCCTTCATATCTTGTTCCCAATCTGAATTCGTCTTTCATCAGTGATCCATTAGGCCAAGTAAGAACCTTTCCTCTGATGAAAGAAACCATCACCCATTTGTCTTCCAAAGAGGACATTGATACCAAATTCTTCTTTAACCCAAGTACATACATTACATCATGTAGTACAATATATTCCCCATAATTCAAATGGAATTTGATGGATTGAAAACCTTTAACTAGATGAGTGGAGTTGTCCTGAAGTATCATTTTCAAATTTGATTCCCTCTTTTCAAAATTAGAGACAAATTCCTTATAACCAGAGAAGTGATGAGTGGTCCCACAATATACAAACAACTATCCCACAAATCCGAAGGAGATGAACTAGTAAGAATGGAAATGAGAATATATTCAAATTAATTGTCAACATCATTTTCATACCATGACAATTTTGACTTCTTTTGTGGATGGGGATCTTCTTCAATATCACTTGGAGAATATTTTATTCTTCTATGATTTCTTCCATTGTTGTCCTTCCCTCTTTCATCTCTCCTTCTTTGATCATTGAATGTTTTTTTGTTACTTCTAGTGTTAAAACATAGCCCATTATTCTTCTTGGGGAAATCTCGACTATATGCCCTTTCTTATGACAATTGTAGAATTCAATGTTCACGTATTCATTTCTTCCACTCGAATTTCGAGGAGGGAGCGTTCTTGAATTTCATCGACCACTTTTCCCTTTCTTCTTCTTCTTCTTGTGAGTGATGTATGCATAAAGTTCTCTTTATTCATGACTTTAAATTCTTCTTCTTGCTATCATCCTCGACTCTTCTTGAGTAAGATTTCCAGCAATTTCATCAAATGAAGGGAGGACATTTGTGTTTCTTATAGTAGTGATGAATGTTTGCCAAATAAGTGGGATACCTCTTAGAGTCACGACCACCAGATTCCTATTAGGAACAACTTCTCCAGCTCTTTTTCATTGATCTCTAATATGATAGGTCATCAATATGTAGGATTGCATGGACTCTCTTTTTTTCATCTTGGTGTATTTGAGTTGCACTTTCAAGGTGAAGATTTCATTCGAATTGTTGACCTCACACATGTTGGCTACTTTATCACACATGTCTTTAGACCTTCTCAAGTTTCTAACATATGAAAGTACATTATCTTGTAATACATTGGCTATAATCTGTTTTGATTTAAACTCACCTTCCATGTGTTTGTCTTGGTAGCAACATATTCATTCTCTAGAGGGTCTGGTAAATTTCCTTAAATGTAGTACACAACATCATTCTTATCAACTATGATCTCCGACCTAACATTCCATGCATCAAAAGTAGATCAGTCACCCAACTTCTCATCACTCCTAAAGTAGGAAGTTATTTGGACATTCAGTAGATATTTTCTTTCAATTTTCCAAAGATGAGTGGTTCAAGGATTGTCTCCTTTTCAGCTTGTCCTTCACCTTAGGTCTAATATCAAGATAATTTTAAGATTTTTCTATGTTCTATGAATTAATTTTACCCGACTCCAAAACTTGAATTAGAAATATTTACGATTACTGATAGTCTTTCCATTCATCAATAGTAATTGAAGATAGAACAATATATCCAATGACAAAGAATACAATCAACACATCAACCAGAGACAGCATATTTGGTCAAAGATTAGGGAAAAACCCCACTAAGGGGAAAATCCTTTGAAATTGTTCTTTTATAAGATTGTAATAAACTATTAAGCATAGAGTATAATCAACCCAATAAAATATGATCAAAAATACAACCCAACAACATTAGAAACTAGTTTACAATGGTAGACTATGTCAGAGATAGCTTGATTCAGAATTCAGACAACTTCAAAAGATTTTGGATGATGGTAAACTGTAGTCAAACACCTATATCCTCCTTTCAAGTTAGTGTGTGTCTATGTGTATGTCCTTGGATGCTACCTTTTCCTTGGCATGCGAATGTCTATGGATGAGCTTTCCTAATGTTGTGTGCAAATATAAATCATAAGCCCTAATTTTGTGCAAACTTCAGATATTTGAATTCGGACCATTGTATAACCTTTTCCTCTACTAATGCATCAAACAAAATCATATAGAAGAGAAGAAGATTCTTTAAGTGATTATGTCCAAATGAGCTTCTAGGTCACTTGTTTTTATAGGCTTCTAGGTGTGTCCAACAATGTCCATTTAATGTTGAGGCCGATCTGTCCAAGTGTGCATGAGAGTGAAGCTGACTTGATCCAATATGCATGAGTGGGTTCACAAAATAAAAATAAATGACTTTTTCTTGTCCAAACGAGGCACCATTTAGGTCGATTTTTCTCCTCTCGAAAAGAGGAATGTAATGTAATCATCATATCGATAAAATGAGTAGTCCAAAGTGGAATTTGACCATAGTTTCCTATTTGTAACAGTGATCAATCCTAATACCATCACACTGAGCTTCGAATCCATCAAACAATCTAGCACAACCAAAAAAAGAGAACCCCATCATAACATGGCTATCGAAAATGGAAAGGAAAGACTGAAAAACACTGTCATACCTGTCAAAATCCATGTCGATTACCACAAGAGAACCAAAAACACACATGCATGTATCATGCATTCCAAAATTAGCAAGGAGATGATACATGGAAATTGATACTTGCAAATAGTCTCACTATAGTCACTCGATGCTAATGTTCCTTGCCTGATATTTTGCTTCCTCTTTCTTTCTTTTCATTCCTTTTAATTCTTTCCTCCCATTCTAGAGTGCTCCAATAATTCTCTGTGTTCAAGTATATGAGAGAGAGAGAGAGAGAGAGTAGAGAGAAAGAGCTCCAAAAATGAACTGAAAAAATGTTGTGAATTGATCCTCAGAAGCCTTTTCATTAATGAGGCCTCCATTTTTCTTCATTTTCCATTATTTCCATTTATTTTACTTCTCACATGCAATCTAAGACATTTCACCTTCCTTTTCTCCTAGTTTCCATTATTTTCATAAATAAAATTCCAATTATTGCCTCTTTCCTTTCCAGAACCTTTTCCATTTCCTTTTACAATTTATTTAGCCATAATAAACCAAATGAACACCCACACAGGGATGTTTTTGCCCAAAATTTAACTTGGAATCAATGTCTCATGAGATGGGTTATTATTTTGACTTTATTAACTTCATTACATGGAATTTTGACCAAGGTTGTTACAAAACCAAGGCATAGTTAAAGAAACGTATAGCAACCTGGATGTAACAACAATGGGGATAAATCCCTAGAGAGATTAAAGAAAAGGAGGTACATTGAAATATATCAATGGATCCTATGGTAGCCTTCGTAATGGGCAAATTGTGCATTCTGATTTGTGGGGTAAGCTTGACTATTAAAAACAACTTTACCTTTGAATGCTTTAGTTTAACTAGCCCCGGCTATCTATATTCATATTTACTATCATTATTTCCTTCTCTCATTAACATTATAGTGTAGTTTCAATGATAACCCAAACATTGAGATGTGTTTCTCTAAACCTCTCCAAGAATAGGAATTATGCCTAAAACACTCATTCCTAAAAAGGGAGAGGATCTCATCAAAGTTTGTAGAAGATGTTATTAAAGATAAAAATCATATTCCTCAATGGAAACCCATTTTGGGCATCATTATTATGTCCATACATTCTGTGATTACCCCATTAAAATAAGTGATCTAGTCTATCCTCTTCTGCAAATTTCTAACTCTGTAATCACTATAGAAATTGGGATAAAGTTTACATGCATCTACTACCTATTGTTCGATGGTTTTGGTTGGTAAGTGGACATCACAACCCTATACATTCATATTTTATTCCACCGATGGCCTTGGTTTATAGTAAAAGAAGCCTTATATGATAAAGAAGTGATCTCCTAGAAGGAATCTCTTCCTTTTGAGCAACACATTCATCCCAAATTAGATTCAAGGAAATGTGATTCATGTATCAGAATTGTAGTCCCCAATACTAGTGAAACTACATGCTTATTGACATTGTAGAAAAATGGAATTGTATTCATAATTTTCTCTAGGAATGATGAAAAAGCCTTGTACCCTTATCACATGATGAGGTACCTCTTATACGATGAAAATTTCAAAGACCACTTTGGCATTAAACAAGTGATGGATACATGGTTATGTCGAAAGGATTGGCTCTGGAAGTGTGAATTCCTAGGCAAAAATGAAAGAGGAATTATTAAAGTTTGAACAAATTTAGATGTTCTTAGATCCTCTAGGATCTGATGTGAACATTATGAAACCTAGGAAAACCCTACAAAGACCGCATTCATGGAAAACATTGTAGCACAGACAAAGACGGCATAGGGGTCCAAATTAATATATTTCTCTTAGTAAATTGATTATGTTTTAATGGATATATTTTCTTGTATATATGTATGACCCATGTTATTTTTATGTAGGTATAATATCTTGATTTTCATGAAGAAAACTAGTGTTTCTTGCAAGAATCCATTCAAACAGGGTTTCAACAAACAGGCTAGTTGGATCTACGTAGCCACCTAAAACACTCTATCAACCATGATGGTTGGAATAGTAGTAGGAAAATAAACATTTGACTCCACAAATGGATCAGAACCCTATTCAATAGCTCATCATTATTGCACAACAACATCCGCGTTTCAACAACCATCATCATTCTCCTTAGAATTTCTATTCTATTAAAATATACATATTTCTCATCATAACTCCCACAACTATGCATAGATCAATTGGTCATGAAGTAGTTAATAAATATGTGAGAATAGTGAGAAAGGTCTTGAGTGATGAAGGTACATGAAAGGTCACCCTCCTCACTTCTATTAGTAGACCCTCATACCTCAGCTAAAAGGAGTTTTAGCACTTGAGTTAAGACTAGTAGTATAGAATTGATTTGTGCTTGAGAGTTAGAAGCAATCTACGCTTGGAAGTTTGTAGTATGAGTTGTAGTGAGGGGAAGGTTTCACATTAGATAATGACATGAGCATCCCATATTCCACTATTGGGCTTTAATGGCTTGCATAACTTGTACTTGTGTTTGCAGAAACACTAATTATAATTTATTCATTTTTAGCATGGATTCTAGTGGAACTTTGTGATGGTTGTACTAGATTTCTTTTATTTCCATCAGGTTTGTTTGTGTTCTTTTATGTGGTAATATGTTAATAGACTCATTCTTAAATTATAAATTTCATTTACACTTTGAATCCATGCTTACTAATTCGATGTGATCTTGGTCACCTATTGTGAGCTAATTTACTGTTAACCTTTTGCATGTTACTATTTAAGTATGTCTCAGATGGTTTCATCTCACTAACCCTTCCTATGAAATTATTTTCCTTGTTATTGTTGTTGCATCACTGTATCATGTTATGCAATTTAGTAATATTGTGTTGATCTCACTCCCATAGTCTTCGAATTTCTTTCCTTCTCCTTTTCTAACAACTCCAAATTTAAGAGCTACAAGCAAAAAATTCATGGTGGTAGCCGAGCCCAAATATTGGATGGGGATCCTATCCCAAATAGTGTGAGGCTTGATTAGGAATTCACACCAAGGAGACCTCCTAGTTTTTGGTGGTACATTACAACGAGTTAACGTATTTTGGTGCTAGAAATATGGCCAGATGATAAAATGAGCCATTGGAGCCTATATTTTAGTCTCATATCTATAAATGGCTCTATCCTAGATCTCTGTCCTAAGTTGTTTTCTGAAAATAAACCTCTTGGTGCCCATAGAAATAATCTATCACTTTCCACAATGGAAGTTTTATAGCAAAGGTCAAACAATAGTATTCAGAGATATGTGTCAATTTATTCAAATTTTCCACTCTAATGATATTTATTGTAAATATGTTATTATTAGAAGATTGTTTACACTCACGCTTGAAGGATATGTCAAGTAATGGTGTCACACATTACGAGTTGTTTCCATCCATCAATTTTAGTAACTCATTTGTAATTTTTTTCAATCCTTTGAAATTTGTGTCCTTCAATATGTTTTTAAGTGAATAAATAAACTTTTCATGGAGCTTGAAGAATCACTATACAATTTTTTTGTTAGGTTTTTCCATATTTGTTGTGAATTTCCTAAAAGATACATGAATTGATGTATTTGAGTTGATAAATTATGATTCGTTTATGTTTGTGAGTAAGATTCTCCCTTTTACTGACTGTTGACTCACATGATGAATTCAAGTTATAATTGCTAGATCTTATCCTACTTGTATTTTTTTCTATTTCTATGCTTGGAAAACTCAAGCATCAAGGGAGGATATTTTCTGTGAAATTTCTTAGCCCTCATTCCAATTCATTAGCTAATGAAATTCTGGTTGTAAACAATTTAGATTTTCAAAAATGTTTGCAAGGAAATGAATCAATTTGTCTTACTTCCAAATCTCTTTACATTATGTTGAATTTGAGCATGAATATTAGTTGATGTAACATCTCTCCTTGTTGATGAAACTGAACTCGTGCTCATTAATCATATGCCAAAATCTATTCCTAAATTTCATTCACCTGTTGGAAATGACTTGGGCCTTTCCTTAGATAAAGTTGAATGTCCTATTAGATCCATTGAGCATGAAATGCATGGAGATTAATTTCTCCCTCAGAATGAAAATAATGTGTAGGGTGTGAATCATAGATCTAATTAAACTATTATTGATGTCCCTTCGCTTGAAAATTTTAATTTGTTGTACCCATATTTATTTGATAAGTCTTTTAAACTAGATTTTTCCCAAAATTTATTAGTTATTCATCCTACTAGTTTTGATTCAAATTAAGTAGATGAGAGAATTACCTCCAAATAAATGTATCAAAATAATGAATCTCTTTTTCATGATATTTTCCATTTAAAATATTTACCTAGTAAAGCAGAGGATTCTACATCACGAGAAGTTCAATAGGGTCATCTAATTGACCTATCCCCACTCTTAATCCAAGAAGAGGCTTATGTTCCAAATACTCAATTTGATCAAGCAGGTGGCTTCAATAATTGTTATTCTATTGAAAACATATTCACTAGTGTGCATGATGCTTTTCATTCATATCCACATATTGATCTTACGAAGACATTCAAATTTGATGATTCACCTTTTAAAGATTTGTGGACACATAAGGAAGTTTAGGCACTTGAGCTTCCAATAATGGACATGTGAAGTTTTCACAATCTTGATTAGACCCTAGAACTAGGTCAACTTAGGATTTCTATGCTCCACTCTCACCTCAAAATTATCTTTCGAGATGCAAGTTCATCTTCGAACGCCTCTGATTTGAGTGATGTTTCTCTAAGAATATCTTTCCACCCTCGGTCAGTTGACACAGGATACTTGTCTACTAATAAGAGTACTCCAACCATTATTTCAAGTCCTCTTTATCCTTCCTTGGTTCATGTATATTTTCATTAGGTAAAAGATGGTGCTATTTTGTATTCCATTGAATGTGAGAAAGAAAACCATACTACTCAACTCTTATAGGATATTGATTTTATTGATTCAACTCCATTTGATCTTTTGGATAGCTAGTTGGTCCTTGTTAGAAGATTCAATGAAACCAAAAATTTATTCAACAATGTTTTTCCTTTCACAACTATTATGACCATATGCAATCACTGACTAATCTTATGAAACCACCAATATTTGATAAATCAACATTTTAGGATTGAGAGATTTGTGAGGATAATGAGGCACTTTAGCTTCCATTGATGATTATCTCAGATCCTCACATCCTTGATGAAATCCATGAACAATTCAAACTATGAATTCATAAATTAGGGTTTATGTGCTTGAATCCTCTAGTACCTCAGTTTCACTTGGAAAAAACTAATATTTCAAAGTCATCAAGTTGATCATACTAAATATCATGATAGGAATTTTGAATGTCTAGAAAGATCTTATGTGGGAAATTCCTCTACAACCATTTGACATATTTCTTCACTTGCGTTGAATTTAGGGTTAAGCATGAAGGGATTTTATTCATGGCTGGATGATCATATTTTTTAATTTTTTAATTATTTTTACTAGGTAAGTTTTGCAACTTAGCTTGAATAGTCTTTTCTTGCATGTTTTTCTAAACATAGATGTGACCTTCTTGTTGTTATAAAGGCTTCACAGTTAAGCATTATTTTTTTTCCCAATCATTTATACTGATTCTAATGAATGACATATTTATTTTTCTAGGTTTGAATCTACTATGGTGGTTACATTAGAGGTCTGATTTCATGACTCGATCTTCTCTCTAGCTAAATTAGGGTTTTAGATTTAAGCTAGTTACATTTTGCTAATTACTTGTCTATGTTTGTAAATAAAGTTTTTCCTTTATGGTTAAAGTTTTGTTGTGCCTTCTCATGATTTCTTTATCATATTTAGTTATTTATTGCATGAAATTCTCTGCATAAGTATGGTGTAGCATGCTTAGCTGTAGTTAGTTGATTTCTCTCTTGTAGTTGCATAGAATTGCATTTCATGAAAGTCCAACCTGCTGCACTACATGATGTATTCATCTTCTTTCATAACATACACTCAGTATTGACTTAAAATTTCATTTTGCCTCCATTTTATGTCGATGCATGGCCCCTCAAAAGCTGAGAGAATTTCAAACATTTGGAGTTGTGATTATGTTTCTTTTGCTTGTTAGCACATCCTTAAATTATAGAATATTTGTTTAACCTCTTTGCTAATGAGGAAACCCTAAAAATATTTCTTGGTCACTTTTCTATAATACTAAAACCACAACCCTAATGAATTATTGTGGTTCTGGTGTCTTGTGCAAGAGGCAACCTCTCATAGAACCAGTAACTGAAACTATATCCAGAACATGTCTCCTATCAATCAATATGATTAACAAGGAAAATGTGAGTAAGTACTCATGGGGAACATAAATTAGTTCAAATGATATAAATATGTAACCTAAACTTGGTTTTTGGCTTGGTCATGGATATTTCCTAGTATGATTTCATTGTTCACCTGTCAATTGGAGATGTGATGTGGAATTATAGCATGAGAGAAAACAGAGCGTGAGAGAAAATATAAATCAATATAAATTTTATTTTCTTTCAAACAAGAAACAACTCTCTTTCCCAGTAAATGATTTAGGATCCCTCATCCACCCTAGAGAAATAAATTCCCAATAAATAATTCCAATGTGAGAATGAAACTAAAAACCAATTAACTAGAAAAGTAAAGGATCAAGAAAGGCTTCCTATGCAAAGAGGTCATGTAGGTTAATAAATTGGGGTACTATCCAAGCTTGTTGGTAGTGGAGCAACACAAAAATCATGTTTTAAAATTTCAAATAAAATAATTTGATGCCTTGTTCTCTACATCATCATTAACTACTAGCATGTGTGAACTTCTTATGTCGTTTTTAACCTGGATGAGGCATACGAGAAGGGAATATCTATATAAAGTAAAGAAACTTTATGAGTATCCATAGTTTTTTCTCAATAATTACTTGTATTATAAAATATAATCAAGTTGTGATAGGGATGTAGTAAGAGATGTTGGATTCTACTAGTGGTTCGCTAATTGTTGTAGCTGCTACAACAATACCCAAAGATTTGGTCATATTCAAAATTTTGGGTCCACATATGCTCATCCTAGTCCATTAGCTTTTTATCAATTTTTCAAATGTTCAATCTCCCTATGACCCTTTATATAAAACCCTATCAGTGTACCCCCTTACATGATGCATTTCATCTTTAGTCTTCTTGTCTTACCTTGAAACCTAACCACATACTTTCATTAGGTTTTATGAAGCCATCACCTCTCTCCAACATGTTCAGAACCCTTCATAGTGAATATTAAAGATCCAACCTTTCTTTGAACTAATCCTCACTCTCAAGAACTTACATTATAATTCCCTCATCACCATGGGCAACACATAATGCCAAAGTCGCTTACAGTTAATGGGTCCATTGGCATACCTCAATACTGAGTTGGTTCCTGAGTTAAAGCATGTTGTGCTAGACCATATTAATTAATAACATCTTAATTGAGACAATATATGGTTTACATTCCTTGAGTGGATCACTTGTTATTATGTGTTTTCTTTCCATGCCCTCATGTTAAAAATACCACTAATATAAACTAATCTTTCGTTTATTTTCCTCTCCATGAAATGAAGTGAAGACAACATGGATATACATCAAATGAGGCAAAAATTGAATTAAATTTCCCTTGGCATGATACCACCAAAATGTTGGAAGAGAGAAGTTTTATATTGTCTCCACATAAACTTCACGAGATCTTATAAAATAAAAATATAGTACACTCCTATAAAGAGACATTATTTGATACTAAACATTTAATAGAAATGGTGCTAGAGTTTCCTTGAGGAATGAAACATTAGGGTTATGATGGTGATTTCCAAAGTCATGCTTGGCAATGTTCCAAGGCACCAAATAAAGGGTTTCCTTTGACCACAAAGGTTGGATTTTCATGTACCAGGTCGAAAATAACAAGGGATGAAGACCATTTTAGTCGACATACATAAAGGCTATGGACTATATGTATATTACCATGTGGTTTGAGATAAAACACGATGATACCGTCATGCATAAATAGATGTGAATGAAATAAATTTGATGCTTTACACATCATTATAAAAAAAGTGCACCCTTGGAATATCATAGTTATTTGGAAACACATGGGCCATCGCTAAGCAACCAATACAAGATTTCACTGCAACATTCTTGATATCAATGTCATGCTCATGTTTTGGTTACTGAGGGTGGAGTAGTTTCTGTAAAGAGGTTAATGGGTAGGAAGAAATAAATAAAGGAATCGTTCTTATTTCATATTGCAACAACAAGGTAGGAGATTAAGCACATTCTTGAATTTGATTACATGGCAGTAAATTCCTAGGGCACATTGCAACAATAGCGAGAGAATGATGCAAAAAGTGCCAATAGAGTGATGATTTTTCTTTATATATTTGAGTGTCGAATGCTTATCTTACAAAGTTATTTTTTAAAAAGAAACATAATATGTAATGGATGGTCCATGATTAGAGTTTGGAGCGATTACATTGAATGGAATGAAAGAGTGCATGAGGATTGGTATGTGAGCACATGGGCATTATCTTCATATGTCTAATTTTTTTATACATGACAAAGAAATAAAGAGCAACAATGATGGAAAGCCATCTGAGAAAAGTGGTTTGAGAATAAGACTTACTCATAGTGTTGGAAAAATATTTAGAGAAAAACTAAAGGGTCAGATATGAGTCTTGGTTACGAACCAAATTTTTTTAGTTCCAAGTTGTAGGTGGTTAAAATTACTCTCCATACCCTTGGATTTAAATATATTTTCGGAAATGATGGAAAAATTCTGGATAGGATAGTAAAGACCTCATTGATATTCTTTGTCATTCCCTTTCTTGTGTTAGAGAAGTGAGACTTCTAGGGCGCATGCTAAATTCCAAACTCACTACCTAATCATCATGTCAGCATCATAGGTCACAAAATCACATTTAAGATCCTCATCAATATGTTAAGCAAAATTTGACCTGGGCATTGTTGTGACTATATAACCATACATCTCCAAGCTCTCTTCAAGTCACAAAATCACATTTAAGAACCTAAAGTGGTCAAAAGATGTAATATTTAGTGAAGGGTGATTATTCTATCTCTAGAAAGTTTCACCTCCAAAGGTCACAAATTCATTTTCCAAAACCTCAAGAAAGTCACCAGAGGGTGCAACATACATTAAAACATGACTGTGTGACCCCTTCTAGTCAGTAACATCTTCCTATAGTCACATTTATACACTCGATTACTCCATAAAATACAACTCTTCATTTGACATATCATAGGGAAAATCAAACTAAAAAATACAACTTTGGCATGAAGGATATAAAGTGGTTATTTCACTTTTCCAACCTGAAGCGACTGCCTCCCACATCAGAATTGACTAACATTAAAACCTAGAAATGTGACCCATCTAGACTCTCAATTTTCCACCAAAATGAAATAATTTTCCTACTAAGTTGCAGAGTGAATTTTAAGACCTCATTAACTTAGAATATATACCCTATGATGTCCTCTCATCATATTTGTTTCATTATATTGACGATGATTCATTTACCTCCTTCAACATGAGGTATATTTAACCACTAGGAGACATAAGTTGATATGGATTAATAAATAGTCATTTTTAATCCACAAAAGGCCTAAATTATAGTGATTACATTAATAGAAAGGTATAGGGTAAGGCATCAAGAATGTGCATAATTATTTTTCACTCTAGGTGTTCATGTAGAGAGAAAAACCCAACATTATTCTCAGTTGTGTGATCAATTATTATGGATTAGCTACTTATACCTATCATTGTTTTATTGACGCTATAATAATGGCACATCACACACTATTGTCATCACTTTTTTGAAGATGTTGTGCAGCCTACACAAAGCTTTCTTACAAGAGTACAGAAGGAAGGAAAGAAACCACTAGCTTAATGTGATTGTCATTTATTTCTTGCATCTATCAGATAACTTGAATTTCTATTTATGGAATCAATATTTTTTTGGAAAATGGACCATCAAGACAAAAATCATTCTTTTATCTTCACTCAGGTGCATCTACAATTCTGAACCAAGGAAAAGTTAAATAAATATCTATCAACACAAATGTAACAACCTTAGTGAGAGATCCCTAGAGATATTCACCAACATGAGGTTCATCGAAATATAACAATGTCTCCCAAGAAAGGCTTCCTAACAGTCAAATTGGGAATTCTTCTATGTGGGGTAAGACTATCTATGACAAGAAACTTTAGCTTTGAATGCTTTAGTTTCAATAACCCTGGTTATCTATCTACATCTCTACTGTCATTATTTCCTTCTCTCATTAATATTATAGTGAAGTTTCAATGATAATCCAAACATTGAGATGTGTTTTTCGAAAAATCTATAAGAATTAGTAATTATGGCTAAAATAGTGTTTCCTAGGAAAAGGATAGGATCTCATTGACATTTGTAGAGGATGCCATCAAATATGCAAATCATATTCCTTAATAGAAACCCATTTTGGGCATCATGCTTGGATCCATACGTTTAGTAATTACCCTGCTAACATAAGGGATCTAGTCTATTCTCATGTGGGCATGGCTAGGTATAGACTCAATACAACAATTGGGATAAATGTTACATGAATCCACTACCTATTGTTCAATGGTTTTCGTTTGTAAGTGGAGATTACATCCCAATGCATACATATTTGATGCCACTCTTGACGTTGGCTGAAATTCCAAGAAGGCTTAGATGAGAGCAAAGAGATATCCCATAAAGACTCTTTTCCTATTGAGCAATACAATAATCTAATAGCAGATTGAAAAAAATGGGACACATGCACCAAAGTTCTAGGCCACAAAACTAGTGAAACTACATGCTTTTTGACATTGTAGAACAATGGAATTACATTCAGAATTTTTTCTAGTATTGATGAAAAAGTGTTGTAACCTTGACATAAAATATCGCTTGATGGAGTACCTCTTATATGATGAAAATTTTGAAGGCCACTTTGGGATTAATGATGTGTTGGATACATGGTTTATGCTGAAGGTAATGGCTCTATAAGTGTGAATTCCTAAGCTGAAATGAAAGAACCATAATTAAAATTTGAAAAAAGTTATATTTTGATAGTTCTTGAGGGATCTATTGTGAGCATTGTGAAACCCATGAAAACCCTACAGAGACCACATGTATGGAAAACATTGTAGCACAGAAAAGGACCATATAGGGATCGAAATTAATGTCATTATTTCAATCAATTGATACTTTTTTAATGTCTATACTTGTTTGTAACTATGTATGACCCATGTTATTTATCCATACGTATAATATGTTGATTTTCATGAAGAAAAATAAGGTTTCTTATAAGAAGCCATGCAATGAGAGTTTTGACAAACATGCTAGCTAGATCCATGTAGTTACATGAAGCACTCTGTTAACCATGATGGTAGGAATAGTAGTAACAAAATCAAAGTTTAACACCAAAAATGGATTACAACACTATTTGGTATCTCATCATCACTATACAATAGCATTAGGATTTCAAAAACCATCCCCATTATCATCATAATTGCTCTTCTAATAGTATATACATATTGCTCATTATAATGCCAAAAAATATGCATAGATTAATTGGGAATGAAATAGTCAATAAACGTGAGAGAAGAGTGAGGAAGGTCAATATTCATGAGAGTAGGTGAAAGGTCAGCCTCATCACTTCTATAAATATACCCTCATGCCTCATCTAAAAGGACTTTTAGCACTTTACCTAAGTGTAGTAGATAGCTTATTTGTGCTTAAGAGCTAGAGGCACTTTACTCTTGGAATTTGGTAGTGCGATTTGTAGTGAGGCTAACGTTTTGCATTGGAAAATGGAATGAGGAGCCCATATTCCAATATTGGGTTTTATGGCTAGCAAAACTTGTAATTCTGATTGTAGCATCACTAATAAGTTTTGTTTTTTGCTTTTAGCATGGATTAATATACATTTTTGAAATGGGTGTACTAGATTTATTGTATTTCCATCATGTTCATATGTCTGTTTTCATGTGGGTATATGTTAACGGAATAATTCTTAACATATAGCTTTCATGTCCACTTTTATTCCATGCTTACTCATTCGACGCCATGATTGTTACCTATTGTGAACTAATTTTCAAATAACCTCTGGGATGTTGTTGTTTAAGTATGCTTGAGACGGTTTCATCTCACTAATCCTTCCCGCGGAATGATTTTCCTTGTTATTATTGTTTCATCCTTGTATCATTTTTTATAATTTATTAATCCTAGGTTGACCTAACTCCCATTGTACAAGCATTTCTTTACAATTTTTTCTCTAACAACTATGCATTTAATAGCCAGGAGAAAAACATCCATGGCGATATCCAAGCCCACATACCAGATGGGGCTAATTTTCCAATTTCTGTGAGCTATGATTGGGAATTCACACCGAGGAGTCCCCGTAGGTATTAGTGGTATATACCATCCCATAAACACCTTCCTTCATTCAACTAATAGAGTGGTCTTTGTATGCCTTGGTCTGCTCCATTACTTGAAGGTTGCATGAGTAGAACATAGCCTACTGTGCATATAACATTACGACCTCTTAAGTTTGTATGAACACTTGGTTGTAATCAAATTTTGTAGCTTTGGATGTTACAACAATCTTGTTGCAATATTGGAGCTCACTAGGTAGAACACCAAATTTTAGTGGTCTATGCCATATCGAATTGAACCCCTGAAACATTAAATCTCTCAGTTTGATAAGTTGAATGGTGTAAGGCTCCATCACACTTATAATCCACTAGTCTTGAAGCTGATAGAAGGAGATATCCCTAATATAAAAATGTACGTTACATGAGGAATATATATTATATGATGAAGTTAATGTATTTTTGGCTAGTTAGGCATGCTCAGAGGCATGTGTTTGTTAATTTAATAGAGTGAAAATATACTAATCTAATAAAAATAAATGAGAAATTACATATCCTCTAGTAGATAATATATGTTAGGTGAGGTAATAAGCTATTGCATTCATTCATGACAAAAATCACAATGATCTAGCCTAAACACATTATTTATAACATCAATCATGAACATTTAATGGGAAACAAAACCCATGCATTCATTTCATTCATAACATACCATATATCATGAAAATCATGAGAATAATGATGATAATCGCCATTTAGGAATTATTTTTCATTCAGGAAAATATAAGAGCTTCTACCAGAAATTTGAAACACATGAAACATCATACTCTACAACTAAAATTTGTAACTAAAAAGATACTTATCTTAGTATTTTGATATGGTTGATAACTAAACAAGGGAATTAAGGTCTACACCTAATCACAAGCCAACTACACTACAAATTTCTTATAGCTAATGCCCCTAGGAAGCTCCATGTTTGACGGGATGTTTGCTTAGGGAATGCACACAAAACTCTTTGTAGGAACTGAAGAGATGGAGTAAAATGTCTAAGTACTTTCTCAACCTCCCTCCCGAGGTAAAATCCATAGTTTCTTACTCTCACATTTGAATTTAGTCATGGAAATTCACCTAAGGTACATATGGGTCATTTCCTAGTCAAGGAAGTTGAATCAATTCTCTAGGTGATATGTCATATGTATTTTCCTAACAGCATAAGGGTCTATAGTCCATTGTTTGGGTGGTTAATATCTCTCCAACAAGCACCATAATGACACAAGTATCCCTTTCTAGGTGGTTAGCTGCTACAAATCTATAACCATAGTGATTTCATCATCTACTAAACCTCCCACTAACCATTTAGGGATGGGCACACAAAATCCAGTTTCTTTGAAACAATAATGCATTGGATAGTGCACCAAATTTAGAGAACATGAATCATTCACAACTCCAACATTGATCCATGTGCTCTGTGCCCATTTTGTAAGGAATTCTTTCTCTAGTTATGTCCTTTTCCTTCAATTGATGTCTCCCTACTACTCTAATTTGTTTCTTCTATTCTCTCTTGTTCTTTTTCTTCTTCCCATGGTTCCTATAATGCATAGCTTATCCACTCTTTTTCATTTACCGAAAGAATAATTGAACATTTTATCATCCCCTCTGCCATCTAATTGCTCCTGTTTCCATTTATCAGGAAGTGGTTTTGTTAGTTATGCCACTTCCTCCATATTCGAGGGTGAGGTAATGATATTATACTTCTCCACTCTCTCACTTCTCTATTATCCCTCAAACTTGGATCTATGTGTTCCTCTATTTATGCCATCATTCCATTTCTCCATTCTTCTCAAGAAAGGAATTTAATACTAAATTTTTAATGGTTTCTTCCCATCTAGTAATGACTTCCACACCGTTTACCATGGTTATGATCACATGTACAAAAATATGGGTAAAACGATGAGTTTGTTACAACAAGCATGCGAAATTTTTCTAATGGACCATCTTTGTATCATGTGCTTCATCAAATGGATTGTAATATGGGAATAACCTCATATATTTTAGTTTGTGTAAATCTCATTAATTGTTCTGCGTAGACCAAACACTAGTGTACCATTTCTTTTCTATTGTTGGTCCCAATTCCTAGAGAAATTGCATACAATCTAGTAACACTTTATCCTTAGTTTTAATATCTCTTTTGAATCCTACTTGACTAGGATTTCCGTTATATGATAAATCAATGTTGAAATTGAGGAAGCCAATAGGGGGAAACAAAATTTCTGCAGAAAATATTGTTAAGGAACTTGGAGGTTTTGGATGTAAATATAAATCTAAGATTTAATATTGAATAATTAGAAAATAAATATGATCCAAGTGGATGTTGGTGGCCACCCACCTATCCCTCTTTGACCCCCACAACTATCTCTTTCATTTTTTCAATTTTCGTAATTGTAGCACAATTCACTATTTGTACCAATTTTTCGGGCCCTGAACTTCTGAAGCCATTTTTGAGGCCCTAAACGAATTTTTTTTGGGAAAATCGAGAGAAACATTGCTCGATAATTGATGTTTACCTTCTCAAAGTTGTATTCCTTGGATAGATATTTCTAATGAGCTATTATCCACGTATGCCAAAGTTATGACCTTGGGAAATTGATGTAGCAATTTACCCAAATGGGGCCCACAGTTTAGCGTTTCATCTTCTAGGGTTAGGTTTTTGGATGTTTAGGGTTTTCCATTGTTTCTAAACAAAAGATAGGCCTTCGAGCCTCATTGTAGCATAGTTCAGAGGCATGTAGCCACCACATCTATTCTCAAATATAAGCTAACATCGGCCTAGCTAGTTTATTTTCAATTTTATTTGTAAAAATATTTTTGTATTTTACAGTAATGAAATGAAGTATTATTTCTACTGCATCTTTATGTTTATGGTTATCTCTGTAATTTTTTGCGTTCCTGTTTAAATCTGAATCAGTGGTATCAAAGTGGTCTGCTTTTTTCTCTGTTTTTCTTTGCAAGTCCCCAATGAGGTTTGGACATAAGGAGTTAGGGCTTGAATTGGTCGAACCTTTGCAAGACCAACCTCACAAATCCTGACGGCCTTCGATGGTAGATAAAAAGAACGATGAGGCGGCAAGAGATCCTATCAAAATCTTACTCAAAGAAGCCCTTGAGTGACAAAGGAATGTGATGATGGACAAGCTTTTCGACATCCTTGAACGACTACCCAGAGGTGATGCATCAACTTCCAATAGCTACTATAGAAACTCAACACTGTTTAAGTAACAAGTTAATTTTGAAATCTTGATATTTGAGGGCCAAATAGACACAGATGTAGTAGATAAATGGTTAAATCTACTAGAGGATTATTTTTATGTTCATGATTTTTCCAATCAGGAAAAGATTATTTTTGCTCTTTTCAAAGTAGCCCCCCACGTCAAGGACTAGTGGGAAACCTACTGCGAGCAGAGGGATGAAAGTATAGGCTCACTATTTTCAGTCACACCCACTTGGAATTCATTTTGGGGTGACATCAAGGAGCAATACTACCCTATCAGAAGCTATGAGGAAAAATACATAAAGTGGATCATGCTGCAGCAAGGAAGGGACCAAGATGTGCTGGAGTTCACAAAAAATTTTCATACACTTCACACACGAATGGGTATCAAATATTTTTAGTTGCATCTAATACTCAAATACTAGGGTTTTCTACATAGATACATGTAGGATGAGATGCAGTTCCTGAACATCTTTTTGCTTGGCACGACGTACTGATACGATGTCAAAATCGGGCAGAATTTTAAATAAAAGAAGCGAGAATTTGGATCTACAAATCCGAAGACCAAACGACAAAGGCAAGGTGGGGTGACCCAAGACAACCCGCTGAAGCCGCAAGAAAGGAACAACACAACAAAGCCAAAGAGGGACATAAGAAAGTGGTGTCAGTTCCATAAGAGCCCCACTCATAACACAGGTGAGTGTTGGACCAAGCAGTCGTTGGTGGCCGAGTTGAAGGCTCGCAAACTAGATGCATGTTCCAACCCTAAGTTAGAAACCAACAAGGGGAATGGCGAAGGGAAGTAGATCATTGACGCAAAGCCCAGTTCCATTGTTGCCACTACCAAGATCTAGAAGAATGAGCCCGAAGATCCAGAGGAGGGGGAGTGTCTTTTCCACTCACAAATGTGGTTGAAGGGTTCATCGCTAGAATTCATTATCGACAGTGACAGCCAAAAGATCCTCGTTTCAGCAGAGGTCATGAAATGATTGAGCCTACGAACTACACCACACCCACAACCATGAAATATTGGGTGGCTTCACGAAGGATGAGATCTCCGAGTCTGCTAGCAATGTCGTGTTCCCTACAACATCAAGCCCTTCACAGATAAGGTATTGTGTGATGTTGCACTACTTGATGTTTGTGATGTCTTATTAGGCCAACCATACTTGTGAAGGAAACATGTTGTGTATGAGTCAAGGCCTCGTGCTATTATCATCTCTTTGGGTAATTCATTATACAAGATACTTGAGGTAGCCCCACCTACCACCACCTCTTTGAGCACTGCTAGTAAATTCAACAAGCTCATCCACCAGACAAGGAAATTAATTTTATGTCTGGTTCGCTCCCAAAGTAAGGGGAAGATCGTCGCCACATCCATGACCCCCGTGAAGGGTTCCTCCATGCAGTAATAGCAACAGAGGGATACAACCATGGAATAATATAGGAACAACTTCTCCTTACCCACAGGAGCACCACACAAGTTTTAGGTGGGCCAAAAATTTTGGTTACATATGAAGAAAGAAAGCCTTACAAGAGCCCATCAAAATCTCAGACCACTCCGCCATGGTCCATACAACATTACCAAGGCCATGCAAAATAATGCTTTGGGGCACAAAATTCCTCCATTCCCTCGCCTGCACCAAGTGTTCAATGTGTACCACACTTGACCATGCTTTCCACCATTACTAGAGACATCTGAGATTGCATAACAACTCACTAGGGACCAAGTTTAGTAGATAGAGGAACTCAATGCAATGGGGACGATTGCTTCTTAAGGGGGGAGGAATGATCTAGGTGGATGTTGATGGCCACCCACCTATCCCACTTGGAACCCCACAACTGTATTTTTTAGTTTTTTAGTTTCCGTAATTATAGCACAATTTACTATTTTTAGCGGTTTTTCGAGTCCTGAACTTTCGGAGCCGTTTTGAGGCCGTAAACAATTTCTTTTTGAGAAAATCGTGAGAAAAATGGGCCCACATATAATATTTCTCCACATAAAGTTGTAGTCCTTAGATAGATCTTTCTAACGAGCTACTGTGCATGTCAAACGGAGATTGTATGCCAAAGTTATGACCCCGGGGAGTTGATGTACGAATTTACCTAAATGGGACCCACAATTTGGCATTTCATGTTCTAGGGTTAAGATTTTTTATGTTTAGGGTTTTCAATTATTTCTCAACAACAAATAGGCCTTCCAGCCTCATTGTAAGACAGTTCAGAGGAATGTCGCCACCACATCTCTTCTCAGAGATAAGCTACCATTGCCCTAGCTGGTTTATTTCCAATTCTGTTTGTAAGCATATTTCAGTATTTTACATTAATGAAATGAAGTATTATTTCCATGACATCTGTGTGTTTATGGTTATCTCTGTAATTTGTTGCATTCCTGTTTAAATCCGGATCAAAATAAGTCCTGTTTTTGGCATTTCCAATCTTGATTAGACCATGGGAAATTCTACAACTATCCTTTGAAGAGATGCCATGATTGGTTCATAATAGGGTTGATAAAAGAATCTTCTCTCTAATAAGAAATGGCCTCAACTAAACTAATTCTCTTTGAGGTAGGATATCTAAAATTTGAAGCCCATTAATCTCATAGGAAATATATAGAAGAAAACAAAATGGGAGGACACTATGCTATTTCCTTTTGTGCTTGTGAAAGGGGACAAAATGGTAATACTTAAAAGGCTCTACAAACCTTTTTTTTCATAATTTGTAATTTTATGTTGCATTATAAGCTATAGGAAAAGGATGTTTGGGACCAAATATTACATTTACATATTCTCTTCCAAATATCCTTGGAGGAGATCAAGGAATGGAAAACTAATAAGTCATAATATTCGTTGATGCTAGAGAATCCTCCCATCTTATAACCCTAATAATGTTTTTTGGAATACCATTTACATTGTCTTCCTTGCTGAGATTTCTTGCCAAAAAATTCGCATTCAAGGTTTTATTGAAGGGAAAAAAATTATGGTTTAGGAACATGAAAAATTATAGGGGCTAATATTTTCAGGTAGGCTAATTTTCATGCTCTTTTAAAAAAGATGGACATGCTAATTTCCATTATTTTTTAAATTATTCTTCCCAATTTTATAGTGTAAAATTATCGTTCCTTAAGAAACACAAAAAAATATAAAGACTGTAAAATAAATCATTAGATATTTGAGTAGTTTTACAACAATACGACAAAACATTTTACAATTACATACTTAGGATTAGTAAGATATGCGAAAGTTTCTAAAGATTAAGATATATTTATATCTTTAAAGTTTTCCTTGCATAGGAGAATAGCACCACTAGTTGTTATCTACATTTGAAGAGATCTAATATTCATTAATTTTAGTTTTACTCATGCTTTTCCTTAAGCTTCCACACATATTGAATGTCAATTTCGTTACTCAATTTTAGTAATTCCTTTCATATCTAATCCCAAAATAAGACATCGTGACTACTATGAACCTCCTAAAAATAATGATTCTAGATAACTTAAATTCATTCGAACTTGTTTTCCAAACTACGACATTATTAATAGTGAATTCCATTCAAATCATTCTCCTATTTGATGAATACAAAGTTTTCCCTCCACATTTTTGTGAGGTTTACATTTTATCAGGAAAGAAGGCCCTATTTTACTTTCTATTGGATTGCATATTGTACATTACTTTTGGGATAAGATTTGTTGTTTATAGTGGTAAAAATTAAAAAAATGAACTATCTATAGAATGGAAGTTACTAAAATAAGCCATCCTACCATGGTAATAGAAATAAAAGTATTGTGTGGCAGCTCATTTTTCATCCTCCCAAGAAAATACTTCTATGTGGGCTAATAGAGCATAGTTTAAAACAAAGAGGCCCCAAATATATGGATGGAACATAACTCCATGTAGATTATAGATTCTCTAGATATTAGATCAGATTGTAGAAGAAGTTTTGAAAATAAGATATGGTTACTATAAAGATTAGTTAATGTACCTGAAGTTGTCATGAAACTAAAGAAATGTGGATTAAATGATTTTTATTGATGGACTATTTGGAGCCCCATAGGAATAATTTCATATACAAATTACAAATAAGAAATGGCCATATCTTCATTGAAATTTTTTATCCCCTTAACTACAATATTAGTAACTAGTAGTTTAAGGGAGCACCTACAATCATTAGCCATTATGTGTAAGAGAAAGGGTAAGAGCATGATCACCCTAATGAATTTGACATGAGGGAGAGAATTTTATAAATGGGGGTGAAATAGATGAGGAAGTAAAAGAAGGATGATGAGGTTACATACATGAACATATTTTTGCAATTCTTCAAGAATCCATTGTTAGAATGAATATTCCAAATATATTGTTATCAAAGGATCTTCACATACCCACCTTGATGAGTATGCCAAACATTTGGAAAGTTATGAAAGTATATAGTCTCATGATCTAGAATAAAACCATCAATGATTTTTCATCGTTTTATATATCGATTTATTCTAGGTAGAATAGAATAAGTAGGATAAGGTTAAGGAAGTTGGAGATAATCATAGTAATGTTTTTGTCGACCACATTGTAGAACAAAATAGTCTGAAATTATTTTCTTTCTTGCATGATGTCCTTAATAGGGATAAAAATATGAAGGTGAAATTGTTATTACAATAATTTTTAGGTATAAAATGGGCCTCCTAAGGGAAATAATAAAGTAATGGTTAAACTAAAATAATAATCCTTATGAGTTTCTAAAGAAAAACAAAGAAAATTATTTTTATTTTATTTTATTTTCAATTTGTTGTCATAGGTTCACTAAAATTTCAAGAGTAGACAATTGTTGAATGCATAATTATATTACACACCCAAAAACTACCCACTCTTTGTACTTTAGAGTGGAACTACATCAAACACACTCTTTTCATCTATTTTAATGTTTTCTAGATGTAGACCTAGTGAAAAGTATGCATAGTGGGTACTTGTTGGAAAACTCAACATCCAAGAGGTATCTACTATTGAAAAATAAGTAAACCTATAAGAGGTTAAGTCAACTAAAATAAAAAATATAGTTTTCTTATTTTCCTCGAAAATTTTTTCCCCTATGGATGACATAACCATCTTGAATCCTACTGGTTCTTTTAAAGTTATTTTTTTATTACATTTTTTGCTTGAGGCCCAATTTTACCTCAAATTTCCCCTAATGTCCGTGGAAGAAATGGAAGTATTTTTGTAATTCCAATACAAGTTTAATATCTCATGTTCGACTATTAACCAAAAAACAAAAAATAAGTATACAACGAAGCCATATAATCTAGGGGATTTGTATTTTGGAATTTCCACTATCACCTACTCCACTTACTCAAGGTTAAACACCTAGAGGATCAAAATGTGCTCATATTCTATAGCAAGGTGGGGGATACATCAAGTGATTTTCTAAATGGATTCGCATTAGTTTGGTAGTGGATCTAGTAGAATGTATTTAAATTAGGTTATAAACTCTCTTTCAATATCCTCATCATTAGATATATTTTTAATTGTATTTTCATTTAGCCACAAAATTATTTTGTAATGGTAGTACTAGATCATAGATTTATGGAAATTTTTGGAAATTTCACCCCTCCTTTACCTATTTGCACCTTCATTTTTGTATCCATAGTATTTCCTCCTATGTGTGCTATTATTGAAATTGGACTTGGAATATTTATTCTGTAATAATTAGAGTCTTATTTATACCCATAAGAATCATATTTTTTTTGTAACCATTCCAATTCTTCTAGTATTCATCTCTTGTATCTAAAAACACGACCCAATTCTTACTTTCTGCACTTCTTGAATTAGAGTTTTAAGAGCTTTATGAACTACTAAAAATGATACTTGGGGGAACCTTAACTAGTAAATTCTTCTTGTCACCATAATGCAATATTTTCCTTGAAGTAAGGATTGCCAAGCCATAAGAATTCAAAATGAAAAATATTATTCTTGAGTCTTTTTTTTAGGTCAATATGGAGGAAAATTGACTAAACACGTGATCTCGCACAAGGGAGAATAACACATGTAGAGTGAAGGCTTAGGAATAATATAAATTTAAAAATGAGAAATACATATAGTTCAATTGCGATATGATTTTCTCCAACATCCTTATTATTACAAGTAAGTATTCCATTAATTTTTTGCAAGGCTACTGTGTGAATTTTCTTTATAATTTCATCGATTATTTCTAAATTTGTGTTTAGTAAAAATAATTCCTTCTGATTTTCTTACCAACTGGTGATAAGGTTGAATTATCCATTATTTATTTAGTAATTCTATTCAATAACACTATGTAGGCCATGTAAGGATCTAAAAATGTAATTTTTGTGTGATCATGTATGTAGGTCATAGACATATTTTGTAAACATGTTTTAGTTGATCCCACCACATGAAATTTAGCTAAGAGTCTCTAACGTAGAGGGAATAAATCTATGATAGAAATTTATAAAGGATTCAATATTAGTGCCATTCATACGTATTCCTCTTGAGTGTCAATACATTTCAACTTGTATCCTTTTTAATCGGCAGATGCAATCACTGAGACATATACATTAATCTCTTTAATCTCTTGAAACATTGACATGGAGATTAGTTCTATTAGGATTTTCTTTCTTAGAATACTGTGCTTTATTTTCCTTATCAAACACATTATATTTCATTAAATGTTCCTCATCATAAATTTTGCACGGGTGTATTACAAGTGAAATTTTAAGAATGAAAATTTATCTTAATGTTTAGAAACATTGAAAAATCTTGCTACTCCCTAATATGTAGCATATTAAATTATTTGTGATATTCTTCTAAAAGTATTCAAATTTCAAAATATTTTATATCGTCTCTATAAACATTTTGGTGAATTTAAAGGTAAAATAATTTTATCCTATAAAATCTTAGTGAATCAATTTGGAAAGAAATAAAATTTAGTGATTTGTTTTTTGAAGGAACATTGAAAATTAGAAAATCTATAAATATTGGCCGCTATAATATTCCCTTATGGATTGCCACTTCTTTAGTCATCAATGCTATCCTTCTATAATTTACATGTTTTTTTTCTAAGATCTTGCAGACTTGACTTATAATTTGTCCACTAACTTATTTCCACTTTAGTGATTTTATCAGGTGCTTTAAGAGAATTACTTCTTACAAATAAATAATTGAGGAAAATATTCTTAGTTTTTCCTTTCACACTTTGCTTCTCTTTCGAATTAAGAAGAGAATTCAAAGTTTTTATTCTGGAATGGATTTAGGTTATTTATTTCCCATGCTCTTGCAATGGATTTCATATTAAGTCTCCAAGGTCCATTTCATTTCGATATTCTAAATCCGCCATGTCATCTCGATCCATAGTAATATTTTTATCTTCATGAGTTTGTGGCTGTCTTGTCATCATTCATTTTCCTTCTCTTGAGTTATTATTTAGAGGTGATGTTAGGTTTAATAAGATTGAAGTATTTACCAAGCTCTAGTTTCATCTCTATGCATGAATTGCAAACAATAGCATATCTTCCACTAGATATTCCATGACAATAGATATGATAAAAAATTAAAATTAAAACTATATATACTATGAGGAATAAATTATTTCAGATTCAATATTTTCGAATTACTAATTTTTTGTTTATGCTCGAAGTAAATAAACGTGGAAAATAGAGAACTACAAAATACAATCATCTAAAAAACAAAATGAGCACAAATCTAGGCTCTCGTAGACCCTTATGGGAGAAAACATAACTAATGGAAAAGTATGCTCCACTATCCTTTCTATGAAATTTAATTAATGCAAGAAAAAAGTAACATTAACCCCATATGAGGACACTTGAGACTTGTGGCATGATAGGATTCTATAGAACACTAATTCTCTTTTTTGTGCTCTATGACTCTCATTCCTAGTTTATCTTCTCTACTATGGAACAAGATATAATTGAAGGGAATGGAGTCATTTTTCCTCCTTCTAACGCAATTATAACATAGTTTTATAGTCAACTAGGGGTCATGTTTGACTTCTTCAACTCTCAAAGAAAGTTACAACTTTGACCCTTCTAATGTCTTCTTCACACCCCCAGTGTGGTTGGCACAATATACATGAATAACAAAGTATACCATGGAATCCATGCATACCATAGCATTCAATTATGATAGTCAACCTGGATGATGCATGATGTTTGCATCTAAATTCCATTGGACATAATTCTTGCATTTTTCAAAAGGTCGCCTAGTTCAGAACAACATAATATGATGTAGTACTAAACTAGAAAATGTATATGCCTTAGAAATCTAATGTAATGTCTCAAAATGGCCAAAGGGGATTTAATACCATTATTCTCTAACCTAGGTATCCTTAATAAATTGTATTCTCTAGGTTTATTTTTCAAATAATTTCACTTTAAGAGAAATAGGATAGATGGAAAATCAAATAATGATCCAATATGGATCGCACCTCCCCGTTTCTAAATATATTTGGTCCCTAAAATATTTACCAAATAAGGAGAGGAAAATTCTCCTCTACCTTCTCCCTACTGTAAAATTTAGCCTTTATTGGAGATCGTCCTTCCCACCTAATCTCCGAATGGAAATGCTACCATTATATTGGAGTTCTATACCTCTGAAGGAAAAATCTTCTCTATCAAATCTATCTAAGAATCTGGTAGTAAGTCCTATATTAATGGTAGGACCTACTTCTCTTCCTAGTTCAACATGGAGGGCTTATAGAGTATTAGAATTTCTAGAGTCACTACTAAATAAATGTGTATGTATGGGGGTAGATTGAGTTTTAATGCACTATGAAACACCTTATTGTGGAGTACTTATATTCTAACCATGAATCTATAGTATTTAGTTAGTCAACAACAACCATAATTTGCCTACCATCCTAGCTGACCTCTTTATTATGTATTTTTCATGCTTGGCCTTGTATTTTTTCTACAATATTTTTGGCATATCTTAAACTTGCAAATGGATATCCATAATTCTCTCAACAAAATTTTATACTCTTATGGCATCCCCTATTAGATCCTCCCTCAGCCCTCCTTACGCTTTGTATACAACACCCAAAGGTGAAGGTGGAAAATATCCAAAACAAGCTTCAAATTCAGACTCATATGTAGAAGTGTTGACTTATTTATTATAATACTTCTCTATATATGCCAAATTTTCATCCCATATATTCATATGCTTATGATTGTAACCCCTTAAAATCCATATCAATGTCCTATTGAGTACCTTTAACTTCCCCTCTACCAATGGATTCAATCATATAGACCTACTTAACTTCATGTCCATATCCTTATCCAATGTATTCCAAAATTCATTAAGCAATATAGTTCCCTTGTCTAAAAAGATCCACCTTGATCTCACAAAATACCCCTAGAATTACTAAAAGAACCAATTTTCTACTTCCGTCCATTTGACAATATTTTTATAGGGAATGATAATTCACATATTGTTGAACCTATTGTAGTATTGTTTTAATCAACTTTAATTTACTCTAACTGCAACATTAATTGTCAGCCCAAGGTAGGTCTAGCCATTTCAATGGAGCTCATATTGTCTATGCCAATACACTCCAACCAAGAATAGGAAAATGCATAAAACTATAAAATATTTCACTGATATAAATTATTGAACTAAAGGCGTGCCACACAGGAACTAACATCTACTCCAGCTAGTTACTACCATTCTATTGATTAACTCAATGTAACAACATAAGGTAAATATAAACAACAGTGAATGCAATCCATGATTTGTACGACAAAAACGAGAAACCATAAATAAATGAACTAAAATAGAATGTGCATTATCTATATCACTGAAATCCCTGCCAAAGAGGAGGGCCCTTCCTCCTTAGCAGGGTGCAGGAAGAACACGAAAGTGATTAACAGATCAATTGGAAGGTAATAACAACATCACTATGCTAATTGATATCAAAATAAAGGAATTACAGAAGTAGAGTAATAGTACTCTTCTCTATGTCATCCCTTGTACATGAAAAATTCGAGTCTTTTATAATTATTACAACCCGAAATTAGAAAATAGATCAGTCATGAGAATATCCCAATTCTCATGCTGATAAAAAATAAAGCAGTTACAACCTATTATCAAATAAATATACATTAATTGCAATTGCTGGAGTCTTGTTGCTTCAAAAATAAATAATCCCTACTGCCGACATCTGTTATGTGGAATAGTACCGACATTCTCTAGCTTTAGTGCAACATCATTGAGAAAATGGTGGTTCGAGATGACATGGCATAACTGAAGACAACACTGTTGTTGTGACGGAAAATCCACACGAGGTGTAACAACATCTAATGTGTAACAAAAACCTATAACCATAGCAACCTCGAATAGCTCGTAGTGTGTAGTAACGTCCTGTAACGACATTTAGGGTGTAACAACGAACCATTCTACTGTTTCCTGCAGTTCATCCCTCCTATCTATCTGCTTCATAGCTTTGTTCTCGTAAGACAACACCTGAAAGGAAGAACTTCCCAAAATACTTCTTCAATGCTCTCCCTCTTAGCCACAAAAAGGAATAAAGCCTCGTATTATTCTATAAAATACAACAAAGTAATATGACAGTAAAATGGATTAAAAAGGTAAGGAAATAGGGAGTTCAGTCATGTAAAGGAACATGCTTGGATGACAGAAAGGTCAAAATAGGGGAAAGAATGTGCAGAAAATAGGTAAAAAACCACACCAAAAATCTTCCCCTGACTGAAGCAATCGCATGTTCGCATGTATAATCTTAGTTCCTTCTACTATGCCCCAAATGGAAATCTATGAAATTGTAAGCACTGGCAGTATCATCACCTAGAGCTATGAATTGTTGATCGTCCATTAACTCATGTGGCCAACATTCCTCTTCGTAATCACATAACTAATAATCAGGTTGATACTCCTCCAACGACAACCATATCAAAGGGAATTTGAGCCTGAGGCCAATTCAGAATGCCCCCAGTGTCAGCACAATATGAGCATATTCTGGCATTCGTGTACTAGTAGCCACATAATTCTTGTACTCAATGGGGTCCCCTTCCTATAACTCTGTACTACAGTTCTCAGTGCACTTGAGACATTTGATTAGCGCTTGTCTAGACATATTTGTAAACAAGTTAAGGGAGATCCTCATGATTCTTTTTCTAGAAATGGTTGATTGATCTCTATTTTCTATAGTGCTCAGGAACTAACTGAACTCTTGTTGGAGTTCATAAGCCATTCTTGGTTTAGCCCTGACCCACAATGTTGTCTTTTCCTCATTGGCCTCTGCTATTTTCTTGGTCAGTTGCCACTCAATCTAATTCCTCATAAATGAAAGGAATGCCCACAACTAAAGACTCCCATGAAAGAGAGGACACTCACCACCACCTTCGCACTCACATACTCACACATGATATTGTGCAAGAACAACTTGCACAACAAACTCTAATCATCAAAATCACAGGAATAGAAAATTCCCAAAAAGGTGCGAGTTGAAGAACCCAAATAAGACTTTCTATCATAAACTTCCCGTAACTGAAATAAGTAGTAACATTCCCATAGGAACACGGGGTATGACAGGGATGGTCGTATCCATGCTAGCAGGTTACAAAGGTCACAGAGTAGTCTTATCAAGCATTAGGTCTGACACTTCCCGATGCAGCTGATATAGTTGTTCATCCTTCTTCTTCATATTTTATTTATGCCTTTGTGCCTCCTCTTCCCTTTCCCATTCTTCATTTATTCATTTTTCTCTCAGGGAATCCATCATTCTTTTATACATATTGAATGGAATCACTCCCTACTATATACAGAGCGCCAGCTGCTTCCACTTGTGTAGCTCTCCCAACAACAACCATTTCTTAGAACGCCATCCTTCATCAGGTTCCAACATTCTCCCACATGCACTATCAATTAGGGGTGTAGCAGCCGCCTAAGGGCGAAACTAGCCCACCTTGGTTGCTGGTTCTTTTGTAACAAAAGCTTCGTCAGTGGGTTTTGTCACAGTTTCTTTGCCTTCCTCTTCATCTTCCATTTTCACCACTGGGTCTTTTGTGGTAATAGTGATATCCATAGGCTTCTATTCATCATTTTTCTGCAGACCACCTTCAATCTCCATTGTTGGTTCTTGTGTAACAACAATATTCACTGTCGGTTCATGGATATTATCCTTGTCTTCCTCCTCTTGGCTAATTTCCTCCTCCGTTGATGGTTCTGATGAAATATCAATGTCAGCCAAGGGTTCTTCTGTATCCTGCCTAATCACCTTCTATGGATTGTGTTGTCTCAGTTGTTGGTTCTTGTGTAACAACAATGTCCTCAACAGGTTCTTTCATAACAGCTTCCCATATTTCACTTTAAGTCCCCCTTAAGGTAGTCTCTGCTGCATAGACTTTGAATCTTTCTTCCACCAACTTCTGAGCATAGGTTACACACGTAGTGCCCTAGATTTCTCCCCTTATATCCCTATCCATGGAATCTCCCAAAGTATCTAGCCCTGGTTCTCTTGGCTCTGCCTTTCCCACTACTTGATGTTCCTTTAATTCTTTAATTTATTTTTGTAAAATTTCAATTTTTTATAGCAAGGGTTGGGTTTTTTTTTTACTAAGTGAATGTTTCTGTAGACCCTATCTCATGCCATATTATTGCTCCTACCATTGCTTATGCAATTTAATGCTTTTTCACCTACTTATCCTTCCCTTTGACACACACTCTAGCTGTTTCAACCTAGCTGCTATCTTCCTCCTCTCTGAGCACTCTGAATGGGGATTCAACACTTCCATTAGGGGTAAATGGTAGGGTGGCAGGGTGATGCAGGTGAAGATTTTGGATTAGCATTTGGAATGCATGGTCCTTACTAAACAATGAATTTTCCCTTAATGGTGAGTCATAAGGAGGGCTCGCCGATGGTGCCCTTACCCCTTTTAGTATTTTTCAATATTAAGTAGCAATAACTACCGAGTCACATGGTTTAATTGCTGGATTTTTCAAATAATTATGAATCATGCTATCGAGCGATAAAAAGGTGTCTTTTTAACTCCTAATTACTTCACATTAATTGTCAACCCAGGGACGACTTTTTATTTCAAGAGTACTCATTCTGAGGTGGCTATTTATTCAAGAGTAATGTTATGAAAGATGTAGTATAGTGCTCAAAATACAAAGATAAATGGATGCTTGGCTACAACAAGCTACTCTTAAAGCACTAAATCACACATTCAGGAAACTAAGCAATTCATTAGTCAAGGGTTCAGTAGCAATAACTCATCCCTTTGTAAATTGATGGGACCAAAAGAAATCAGGGAACAAGTCCTCGATCTGATGTTACCATAAGATGTCAATGCTCACTACAGCCTGAAATAGTTCTTCACGCCAAGATAACAAATGATAAGAAATGAAACGTCAGATAAGAAATGGAACAACAATTAAGAAATAGAACAACAAATATGAAATGGAACAACAAACCTGAAATGGAACAGCAGTTAAGAAATGGAACGACAACTAAGTCTAACAAGCAGTAACACCTTAGTCTATAATAATAAATGTAACAATCATGTTCTACAGAAATCAAATGGCAATCCTTCACTCTTAAGGGCAGATTTAATAACACACACAAATGGAACAACACTGATTAAAGATGAATTATAGAACAACGCTTGAAAACAATATATACACATGGCACACCTTAATGGTAATCTGAGTCTGATACGGAAAGTATTGATCCTAATTAGAAAGGGTAACGATTACAATTCATAATGGAACCACAATGTCAATTGAATAGCAATCGTATGAAGCATAAACCATAGACAAATACAGTAATACTAGCTTAAGAAGATTACAACTTGATTACTTTACAATTAAACAACAATAGCGTTATGTAGAGAAAAATAATGTTACATTAACGACTTTAAAGGAATAGCAATATGTTAGAATGCACATTACGACTTTCTTGTTGCAGAGAATAATATATGAAATATAACAGAGTTGCAATATAAGATAACAAAACACACAAGATTACCGATTCAAGCTGATAATACAAACCACGCATAAACCAAAAAGATAGTATACAGTAGCAGCACAATCCACCCAAGGCTGGGCCCTTAGCTACCAGCGGATGCTGCTAGGCTACTTTAGACGAGAGGAATGGACAACAACTCCCAAATCAGGTATTGATCATTAAATGGTGAAGTCATTACAATAGCTGAAGCTTTGAGACTTATAGCATGAAACAATCCTTTCTTCCTCCTATCCTATCATGAATTCTTAATTCTAAATCCTCAATTCTCCATTCTCTTAGCCATCTTTTTCCATCAATTCTCCCTCCTCCTCTCTGATCTCTATTTTTATTTATATAGAGAGAGAACAGACAGCAGTTGCAATAGAGATAATTACAACATGATTTTATTACATAATTGGATTGTTTCCAACCAATTGATCAATAAGAAGATATATTTCGATCCATCTCTCAACAAGAGCAAGATGAATTTGGCTTTGCAGCTAAGATTTGGTGGATGGCCGCAACAACAAATCTGAGAAAATCATGCTTAAAGAACCCTGTGTTTCTCTTAGTAAAAGTCGAATTTGGGCAAACCTTTCTCCAATAAAGTTAACTGGGTCTGTTTTAGAGAAAACCCATGTTCTGCACTTTCCATATTTTTCTTCATTTACTCAGCATTGCAAGCACAAAACTGTCACTTCTTATTCCAGCGAATTTCTGAGTTGGCACATTTAATGGTCAAATCTTCAATCTAGAAATTATCTTGGAGGTTAAAATGATAAATAATGTTAAAACTAGTTAATTGAAACTATCATTGATAAAATCATTCATAATCATCAATTTATTAGAGATAAAGGAAGATAAATAATATTCATCCATAAGAGCATAAATCATTTATAAAATGGATTTAAATGATAAATTATAACAAATGATATAAGAGAGAAGAGTAAAAATGGATGAAATAAATGTGACAAAGTGGTCGTATTCATGGCCCAACACACCCCCACACTGAATATATTGCATGTCCTCATGCAACAAAAACTGAATATGTTGCATGTCCTCATGCAACCCGAAGACAAAACTTATGTGTTATCCAAGCAAAAAAAAATTGTTCATCTCAGCTCATAGAACAAATGAATTCTTCCTCACTTAATGAATATTCAATTTTAGGAATCTTGATGAAGGCAAAACAATGAAGATACAGCAAAATATGATATAAATGACAACAACCTTCATTAACCATTTTCCCAAAAAGTAGAAACCAAATTTTGTTGAAATTGTGCAAGTAGATTTCAACTTTATTAATACTACTATGATGCAAAAATCAGATCGTTTTGATGCACGGATCATGAGATATAAACAAAATGGCCATAGGTGAGAGTGCATGATTTCCGAAATTTTATGAACCAATTTAACTTGAAATTATCTGGGTTTCTGTATTTTAATGATACATCTGTGTTATCCAGAAATCACAAGAAATGAGTTCATATTTTTAAAAATATTATGGAAATCAATTTCTGCACTAAAATTGTATGCCTTAAATGAGAAAGAAAGCAAAAAACATCCATCATGCGTAGCAATTCCTCCCCCTCTCTGAAGAATTAGCATGCCCTCATGCAATGGTAGAAAATAAATAGAGGTAGTTGCTACAAACTGTTGAATGCTATGCTTGGTGTAAAACAACATGGAATAAGGGAGGTGTTGAGAATGAATAAGGATAGCAATGGATGATAAAGAATATGAATAACATAGTTATAAAAAAGAAATGAATGAAAGCAACACTCCCCTGAATGGAAAAATAATATGCCGCTGAAAAATGGGAAGTGGTAAAGATGTGGAATGAATGATGATAAATAATGCTCGAAATGGATTTTCATGAAATTCTCCTAAATTAATAATAAATCAGAAAATTATGTTATTTTACCTCAAGTTTTACCTCCAAAAGAAAAATTTGGAATGACAGGTATGGACTGGCATTTGTTGAAGCGGATGTAGGCAGAGTTGATGCTGAAAGTGATGCAAAAGGTGGAATCCAGGCAAGCACATCATGTCTAAAGAATTGCTCACGTTCGAGAGTTGCTCGAGCCTTTGCTATTAGTTGCAATAGTGTGGTCATGCTGCGAATAGAGATCTCCCCTATACCCGTTGTTCTCTGGTAAAGAAAGCATTATTTTTCATATAATGTTCTTGAATCCATAGTGTGAGTTTTGAATAGCAATAGATAAAATGCATGAAAAAATTTCGATCTAAAAAACTTTTGTATACATGCAATACTAATATTTTATCAAATCAACAAGTTATGGCAGAGTGTAGTAATCATATCGCATGCTATCCCATAATGCATAAATTCCCCCCTCCAATTGGAAACGAGATTCCATGACCATAAAGCATATGAAAGGTGTTGTGCTCATGGTAAGGCAAGGGAATGAATAATACAACAGTAGAGTACAAAGATCAATGATAGGACGGCGAGAGTTATGGTTATAATGAGAGCATAGTGTATAAATATAGTTATGAATAAAATATAGGACGCTTTGGATTGATGATAAGTTATGAAAAAAAGAAAGGAACGATAATATGCCAAAAAGATGCTTTGTTGACTGTATTCTAGCTGAAAAATTATGTGATTGATCATAAAACAATTTATCATGCATACAGGTTCAAAATAGAGATAAACATTAACGAAACAACTTCTCTGATAAAAAAAATAAGAAAAGGGTATTATAGTAATAATTGACGATAAGATATAACTTCAATACCATAAGCAGAGCCTTTGCTGCCAGCAGGCGTCCATAGCCTCAGCAGGGTTGCTTTTTAACCCATATGAGCCAGAATCCTCAATTTATAACTAGAGAGTTTCAGTGTTGTTCTACAGAAGAGATCAGTGTGCTGGCGTGGTAACTAGATAACCACACTGCCATTCACTGGGATGTAGCAAAAGTGATCAGGTCAGCTTGTGATGAGACCTCCTGTTCCAAGGGATAATTTGGCTATCCAGTGGATCATAACCCTGCTATGGTGGCCATAACGGGAATGTCACTTTGTTACAACCTTATGAACATGGTAGGCTGGCTCGTAATGAGACCCCCTATCTGCCATCTGTGAAAAAAAAAATTGTTGTTATTACACATTTTTATGATAAAAGGAGGGAGGCTCAAAACTGCTTAAGAGCACGGATGGCAGGAGAAGTTGAACATGTAAATAGAAAAAAATATACCTATAATCTCATTTATTACAGACAGAGAAAATTATAACCAGGAAGGGTGGAACCAGCATGGTATTAAGATGATCAATCAATATCATGTTCAATAGAAAACAATGCAGCAAAGTAGTTTATAAATAATTGTGTCCTTTTTGAAAAGAATCTATCATGAAAGAGTTGTCCTGTTAAAGATCATAACGTGAATGATAATAACTCGCTTCAAAAGAATCCATAATTCTTTTCCTCATAAAAGTAGTGTACTTCATGCCATGAAAGAGAATGAAGAAAATGTGGTTGAGATGAACTAGGAATAATCCCACAAGAGAAAGGAACGGTTGCTCTAAAAAATACTTCCAAAGTCTTTCTTTCTTAAAGGAATAGTGATAACACTCAAAAAGAAAGTGGTGTTCTGTGTAGGGAACAACAAAGAAAATGCATACCAAAAAAATAAAAAATACACAAAAAAGTGTGAAAATGCAAATGTCGTTCCTTTGGAAAAAGGAACAGCAAAAACTAAAAGTTTTGTTCCTTTAGAAAAGGAATAGCAAAAATGCAAGTGTCGTTCCTTTGGAAAAAGAACAACAAAAATCAAAAGTGTCATTATTTTGGAAAACGAACAACAAAAATGTAAGTGTCGTTCCTTTGGAAAAGGAACAACAAAAATGAAAAGTGTCGAAGTTCTACTCTTTTCGAAAAGGAACAACAAAACGTGAAAGTGCAAAAGTGTTGTTCCATTCGAAAAGGAACAACAAAACGTGAAAGTGCAAAAGTGTTGTTCCATTCGAAAAGGAACAACAAAACGTGAAAGTGAAGAAGTGTTGCTCCATTGGAAAAGGAATAGCAAAACGTGAAAGTGCAGAAGTGTTGTTCCATTTCGAAAAGAAACAACAAAACATGGAAGTGCAGAAGTGTTGCTCCATTCGAAAAGGAACAACAAAACATGAAAGTGCAGAAGTGTTGTTCCATTCGAAAAGGAACAACAAAAAATGAAAGTGCAGAAGTGTTCTTCCATTCGAAAAGGAACAACAAAACGTGAAAGTGCAGAAGTGTTGTTCCATTTCAAAAAGGAACAACAAAATGTGAAAGTGTGGAAGTGTTGTTCCATTTTGAAAAGGAACAGAAAAACGTGAAAGTGCAAAAGTGTTGTTCCATTTCAAAAAGGAACATCAAAATCTGTTGCTTCATTTTGAAAAGGAACAACAAAAGATGAAAGTGCAGAAGTGTTGTTCCATTTAGAAACGGAACAACAGTTGTTCCATTCGAAAAGGAACAGCAAAATGAACCGTGAAAAATGAATGGCTGACCCAAAAGGTGTTATTTCTTTGGAAAAGAAATAACAAAATGAAAATGTTGTCCCTTTGAAAAAGGAACGGTAGGAACAACAAAAATGCACACAAATGATGTCCCTTCAAAAAAAGAACAAAAAAATGCACAATCATAAAATGCAAGCACACAAAGAATGAATTAGATGTTCACTGCATTGATGCTGAGGATGGGTTATAGTTTGAATGAGGAAATACCTGAAACACAAAATATAAGAGAAATTAGAAAAGAAACAACAAAAGACAGTATGTTAATAAATAAATTAAGTTACAACAGTTATGATATTATGTAAAAAAAATGATCTCTTTGGAAAATGTTTTGGCAGCAATGATAAGACATGAATTTTCAAATTGAAATCAATTCTTCATTTGTTCTATTATGAATCTATTGGGTAATGAGTTGGATGAAACTCCCTTTTATTTTCCCAAAAATCACTCGTCCATAAATTGACCTTCTTTATTTTCCCAGGGCCTGCAATAAATCATTAAATCATGGAGAAAGAGAGGTTATCAGGCTACCCTAATCCAAGAATTATGCAAGAAAACAACAAGTATTTACTCTGTATAAAAAATCCATTGAGAGAATAACAAAGTAAAATTTATTTGTCACCTGCAGGAGAGCAGTGGTCGACCATACTAAGCAACAATGTTTTAATCACAACTTCTTTGTTTTTCTTCTAAATTGAGTGATTCCAAAGCCAAATGATAGATAATTCAAATTTTTATCTTCATTACCAACATGTTTTAGAAATTCAATGATATAATATGTCAATTTTGTTTAGAACAACCTGCATAATAGAGTCATTTTCAATTACCCAGCTTAGACCAACAGTTAATGTTTTAAGCATAGATTTTTCGTTTTATGTTGGATTCAAATGATTAAAATTGGAAATGAAAGTATATTCATTTATTTATCTCAAATATAAATAGTTTTTTAATACAATAAGAATTGATAGGTTAAATACTGTAAGGAACAGTCGGAAAGACATAGTTTTAAGGGTGCTGATTTACGATAGACAGTCTGTATTTTGATCATAACTTCTCCATACAATATCAAAAATTAGTGATTCCAATTGAATTTTAGATTATATTCATACGGAAATCTACCATAGTAACAACTTTTAAAAATTCAAACATTTAGGCCTCCAAAAACTGACTGTCCCAACTCTGTTTCTGAGCTGCCCACTAGACACCCTGTCAATGTTTTGTTTCTAACTTTTTCGTTTCAAATTCAAATTGAGTGATTAAAATTGGGTTGGAAAGTGGACATCAAGTTATACTTAGGATAGAAACATATTTTAAAAATATTCCCTTTTGGTCCCTCAAAACATGATTGTCCTGACTGTTTTTTCAACAATTTCATCAAGCCCGCATGCCAAAAAAATGATATTCAAGCAATTTTTCTATATTGATGATAAAAATAAATATAAGTGTTTTATAATGTTTATTTGCAATATAATTCATCTACATACACATAAATTATAATTTTTATGATCAATGTTGATTTGCATAGCATGTTGCAACAAAAACAAATAGTTTTACATAAAAGAACAAAATGAATTTATTTATTCCCTTATTTATTTTATTTTCTACACTAACCTATTTTGATTTGAAAAATGAATATGACTACGTATATGAGTACTTCCAGTGGAGCCATTTTCGAAGTAAGCCTTCATGTATACACATACCCAAATTTGAAAGATGCATATTAATGAACATTAGGGTATGAGAAACCAACTTCCCTTGAAAAGATGGTGTAAATAATTGTTGAAGTATGGAGTGATGCTGCAAGTAAATGATGGAGTGAAACCAATTTTCAATATATCCTTTACTTTCTTGATTTCCCATAGCCATCATATCATGAAGTTCTTGAGCTTTTAAAATAGCTTGTTGATGCATACTAAAAGAAACCTCATTTTCTTCCATAGCTTCTACAATTTTTGAATTTGAAACATTCTGAATCTCATTGTAAGCTTTCTCTAATGACACATGTGAGATAGAATGGGTGGGAAGGGTGGGTAAATTTGGCAGTTCAACATTGTAAGGATGTTGTACTAATTTATTATGGTGAGGGTGTGGAATTAGATGAGCAGGAAAATGTGTAAGGAATGGAGCATTGTGATGATGTGGTTGGTTGGGTTGAGTGGATAAATTTGATATGAAAGCATGATATTGTGGAAGCGATGGTGGAGAATATGGAGAATGTATTTTTACTACAAGATGAAGGAGAGTAGTCATGCAATAATAAGGTGAACCATGCCCAACTTGTAGACAAGATTGGTGGTTATATTGAAATTGACATGGCTGCCCTAACACATTAGTATTCCATAATGGATTATGCAAGTAAGAGAATGAAGAGGAAGTGTTTTGAACCATACTTATTGACCTTGTTGCAAATTTCCCATCTCTTTGATATGCCACTTCCAAATTAGATAAGTAAGAACAACCATCTATGGTATCCTCCTTTCGGTCATGAGTGAAAAACACTTCATCAAATTCTTGATTTTTATGAACCTGCAAAACATCCAATTTTGCATTTAGAGAGCTAATAAAATCAACTTTAAAATTTTCAAGTAAATCATTGATTTCAGCTCTTACGTCTCCTGTTCTTGTGGCAGATTTGGAAAAAAAAAGAACAAACATCTCTAAGATTCTTACCAACCTTGGAGATTCCTCTTGAATACCTTATGCACAATTCACAAACATCATCATATGATAACTAAGAAACATCACCTTTTCCTATCAAATTTAAAAGTTCTAAAAATTCATCTTTGATCCCTTTAAGAATGAATGTTTTTAAGATCTCTTTTTCCAAATGCTTATATTTAAATTTTTGAAGGTTGTACTGAAATCAATCTACATAGTCCTCCAAACTTTCATTTTCCCCTTGTATCATACTGAAAATATCTTCATTGGATTTGCAATAGTCTTGGTACTTCTTCAAGAATATGTTCTTCATGTCCTTCCATGATTGGATGCAATTCCCACCTAGGCCGATGAACCATCGGAGAACTGCTCCTTTTAGAGCAAGAGGAAACACTTTCAGTCTTTGATCATTAGTACAATAATCATATCCTCTACAAAGTATTTCGAACTCAAATAAGAATGTATCTTGATCTTCATTTGCTAAACAATGAAAATTTGGTAAAGATGGGGCAATTATGTGCATTTGTGTCACTCCTCCTAGATCTTTGATAGGAAATTCAAAAGTAGAAACGTGAGTCATTTCTTACCATAATAGAAGATCTTATTCATGTGTTTCTTCGAGGCTCCTTCTTCAAATGTTCCTGTCAATCGGTTAGTGAAATGGGTGGTGCTCACATCACCACTTGCGTGAGATGATGTGATTCATTTTTAAAAATTTCTATATTTTTTTCATTCGCACAGAAATTCAAACATCTATTTCTACCCTAGGTTCTTTAACAGTCCTGCTGGAAAGTGGGTGAGGGAGCACGAATTTTACATGCTCCGTACGTATGTTCTTACCTTCCATTTTCAATACCCAATTCTTTCCTAACAAACACTCATCGGATGCACACTACTCTTTTAAAAATGGCTACACTCTCCCTGGCAACGGTGCCAAAATGTCGAGCGATAAAAATGTGTCTTTTTAACTCCTAATTACCTCACATTAATTGTCAACCCAGGGACGAGTTTTTATTTCAAGGGTGTACTCAGTCTGAGGCAGCTATTTATTCAAGAGTAATGTTATGAAAGATGTAGTATAGTGCTCAAAATACAAAGATAAATGGATGCTTGGCTACAACAAAATACTCTTTAAGAACTAAATCACACATTCAGGAAACTAAGCAATTCATCAGTCAAGGGTTCAGTAGCAATAACTCATCCCTTTTTAAACTGATGGGACCAAAAGAAATCAGGGAACAGGTCCTCGATCTGGGAGCTAGACATTAGATGTCAATGCTCACTACAGCCTGAGATCGTTCTTCACGCCAAGATAACAAATGCCAAGAAATGAAACGGCAGATAAGAAATGGAACAACAATTAAGAAATAGAACAACAAATCTGAAATAGAACAACAAACCTGAAATGGAACAGCAGTTAAGAAATCAATCAACAACTAAGTCTAACAAGCAGTAACACCTTAGTCTATAAGAATAAATGAAAAAATCATGTTCTACAGAAATCAAACAGAAATCCTTCACTCTTAAGGGCAGATTGAATGACACACAGATATGGAACAACACTGATTAATGATGAATTATAGAACAACACTTGAAAACCATATATACACACAACACACCTTAATGGTAATCTGAGTCTGATACCACAAGTATTAATCCTGGTTAGAAAGGGTAACGATTACAATTCATAATGGAACCACAATGTCAATTGAACAACAATCGTATGAAGTATAAACCATAGAAAAATACAATAATACTAGCTTAAGAAGGTTACAACTTTATTATTTTGCAATTAAACAGCAATAACATTATGTAGAGAACAACAATGTTACATTAACGACTTTAAAGGAATATAATTATGTTAGAATGCACATTACGACTTTCTTGTTGGAGAGAACGATATATGAAATATAACAGAGCTGCAATATAAGATAACAAAACACACCAGATTACCAATTCAAGCTGATAATACAAACCACGCATAAACCAAAAAGATAATATACAGTAGCAGCACAATCCACCAGAAATTGGGCCCTTAGCCGCCAGCGGATGCTGCTGGGCTACTTCAGATGAGAGGAATGGACAACAACTCCCAAATCAGGTATTGATCATTAAATGGTGAAATCATTACAACAGCTGAAGCTTTGAGACTTACAGCATCAAACAATCCTTTATTCCTCCTATCCTATCATGAATTCTTAATTCTAAATATCTAATTCTATATCCTCAATTCTCCATTCTCTTAGTCATCTTTTTCCATCAATTCTCCCTCCTCCTCTCTGATCACTGTTTTTATTTAAATAGAGAGAGAGCAGAGAGAAGTTGCAATAGAGATAATTACAACATGATTCTATTACAAAATTGGATTGTTTCCAACCAATTGATCAACAAGAAGATATATTTCCATCCATCTCTCAACAAGAGCAAGATGAATTTGGCTTTGCAGCTGAGATTTGGAGGACGGCCGCAACAACAAATCTGAGAAAATTGTTCCCAAAGAACCCTATGTTTCTCTCAATACAAGTCGAATCTGGGTAAACCGTGCTATAGTAGAGTTAATTGGGTTCGTTCTGGACAAAACCCATGTTTCAGATTTTCCATATTCTTCTTCATTTGCTCAGCATTGCATCCGTAAAACTGTCACTTCTTATCCCAACGAATTTCTAAGTTGGCACATTTGATGGTCAAATCTTCAATCTAGAAATTATCTTGGAGGTTAAAAATGGTAAATAATGTGACAACTAATTTATTGAAACTATCATTGATAAAATCATTCATAATCATCAATTTATTATAAATAAAGGAACATAAATAATATTCATCCATAAGAGCATAAATCGTTTATAAAATAGATTTAAATGATAAAATATAACAAATGATATAATAGAGAAGAGTAAAAATGGATGAAATAAGTATTACAAAGTGGTCGTATTCATGGCCCAACACATGTGATGGTCATGTCAAAATATGATTTGTTCCCCCCCGACTTAATTATGACAGTAATCCTTGGCCATCAATAGTCATGTTAAGTTGCCATAATTACAAAGTAAAATGAATTCAATATTACCATTTCGATGACATACCTCGGTGACGTGGGCGGAACTAATGGGCAGCATGACTTCGAATCATTCTCGAGGAGCGAGGCACGTAGACTTAATTCTGATGACGAGGGTCATGGTGATGCTTTCTTATTTATTTAAATAAAATATCTCATTTATTCCTGAAATGTCGTCGGTTGTTACAGAGGTAACAACCAAGACGATTGATATATATTAATTTAATTTCTACAAAGAGATAGAGAAGAAAAGATTGTGTAACAACACTTATCACATGATATACTTTGAAAGAACAAATGCTATTATAAACTGTGTACCAGCTGCCACTGGGTGGTTTTCAACTGCTACAAAAGTGTCTATCTACGCCTGAGAAAGGTTTTGACACCCAAATTATTATTATTATTATTAAGTTTTTTTTTTGTTTGGAAAGAGTTTGAAGGTGTAAGAACCACCATGTGGTGGTTTTCAGCTATTACACTTATTGGAAAAATTAAATTTTTTATAGCACAGGGGGGCTTTCCCCTGTTCCTGTAATTTGTAGATCTAAAGTTGTGACAATGTTGAGAAATGAATCCTTCAAGGTAGGTTTGTGATACAACCAAGATGGTGCCCATTTGCAAATAATGGTGTCCTTGCACTATCAATGGTCACCAAGTTTACAGTCCCATTTTCAAATATTGTATCTACCTCATAAGTGCCTAGCCATCTAGTGCAGAGCATACCCTTGAAGTATTTAAACATTGACTCATATAAGAGATCCCAATCTCCTTTCTAGAACTATTTCCTCCTTACAAATCTGTCATGCCACTTAGCTCTTTGTTGCTGGATAATCTCTGTTTGCTAGATAGTAGCCAACCATTTCTCCTTCAATTCATTAAGCTAGTTCAATCTCTGCCTTTCTATAGTAACCAAATCTAAATTGATCTACAATGCTATCCTTAGTGTCTTAATTTCAAATTCAATGGGGAATAAGGGGTTCTTTCCATACACAAGTACATATAGTGAGAATCCAGTGGAAGTTTGTTAGTCCTATATGCCAATAACACTTCTGGAAGTTTGTTAGCCCAATTTCTTCGATGGCTTGCCATAGTCTTCGTAAGGATCCCCTCAATGACTTTGTTCGTTATTTCTACTTGGCAATTTTCTTGTGGATGATAAGGCGTTGTGATTTTGTGATGGATATTATATTTCTCAACCAACTCCTAGATCTTATGAGATGTGAACTCGGGCCCTCTGTTTCTGACTATCTCCCTGGGTATGCTAAACTGAATGAATATATCTTCAAACAGAAAGTATGAGACAACCTACTTTGTGTCTCTAGTTAGTTCCTTTGCCTCAACCCATTTTGTGACATACTTAGTACAGACCAAGATGTAGGATCTCTGCCTAGATGAAGGATTGATCGGTCCCACAAAATCTAGAGTGCACTTCTCAAAATGTTTGATGATGATCTGGGGCTATAACAACATCTCATTTGATTGCAGTGGTTGGCCCATACTTTAACAACTATCACATCCTTTCACAAACTTCTTCACATCCTAAAATATTGTCAGCGAGTAGTACCCTGTTAAAAGGACTTTGTAACCTATTTATTTGTCTATGAAGTGTCCTCCACAAGGTTCCTCTTTGTAGGCTTTAAGGATATCAAATACCTCATCCTCTCTAACACAGCGACTGATTTGGAAATCAGGTCCAGTGTGGTGGAGGTTCCCATCTATCCAGGTATATGTAGCACTTTGTTGTATGATTTTCCTTTTGTCCTTGAAGGACAAATACTATGGAAACTTCCCTGCAGTAAGATAGATGGCTATATCTGCACACCAAGGTGAGTAAGTAGAAATAGAAAAAAGATATTCATCAAGGAGAAAATCTTTAGTAGGAGTGCAATTGTCATCAATAGTTAGCCTAGAAAGAAAGTCAGCTACAACATTACCTCTTCCAGGCTTATCTACAATAGTGATATCAAATTCTTGTAACATCAATAACCAACATGTAATCCTAACATTTGTAATTGGCTTATTCATTAAAAAATGAATGGCAGAATGGTCAGTGCGTACAAATACTTGATACCTAGTGATGTAATGCTGGAATTTGTTGATGGCATGCACGAATGCTAAGAAATCCTTCTTGGTCATTGTGTTGTTGAGCTCAGCTAGAGTTATATTTTTAATTATCTAATAAATAGCATAAGGTTTCTTATCCTCTAGTTGGCCCAAAACAATACCTACAACAATATCTGATGCATCCATAGCTATATGAAACAACAATTCCCAGCTAGGTCCTTACAAGATTCTAGCTACTCATACACCACATTTCAGCTTTAAGAAGGCCTTCTCACACTTCCATTTCGACAAGAAATCAACATACTTCATGAGAAAGAAAAATAATGGTGATGCAATTCTTGAAAACATTTCTATAAACCTTCTATAATACCCTGCATGCCCCAAGAAACTATGTACCTATTTCTGTGTTTTGGGGGTTGTAATTTTGGAATTGCCTCTATTTTGGTAGGGTCTACCTTGATTCCATCAACAAAAATGTAATGTCCAAGAATGATCCTTTCAATCATCATCATGTGACATTTCTCAGTGCGCAAGGAAACATTAGTCTGTACAGACTGTTCTAGGACTTTTTCCAAATTGACTATTGCTGTTTCAAAAGAATATCCATAAGGTGTGAAATTTTCCATGAAGATTTCTAGACAATCATTCAATAAGTTAGAAGAAATTCCTAGTACTTCCCTTTTAAAGGTTGTTGACGCATTACATATCCCAAAAGTTAGTACTTTGTATGCACAGGTTCACCAAGGAAAGGTAAAGGTAGTTTAATCCTGGTCTTCCGAGGAAATTTGTATTTGATTGTAGCCACTATATCCATCCAAAAGTGAAAATAATTTTATTCCAGAGAGAGTATCAAGGACCTGATCTATAAATTGTAATGGAAAATGGTCCTTCTGAGTGACCTTGTTAAGTTCTCTATTATCAACGTAGACTCTCCACTTGCCATTCTTTTTAGGAACGATGACAAGCACTAACACCCACTTACTGTCAGATATTGGATAAATAAAATTAGCACTCAAGATTTTTTGAAGTTATTATTTCACCACTTCCTTTAGTGCAAGGTTCATGCGATGCTAGTGGCTATCTAACTGGTTTGCAGCCATGCTTAAAATAAATATGGTGAGTGCATTGATTAGGGTGGATCCCTTTCATATATGTATAATACCATGCAAATGCCCTATTATACCTTTGTAATAGCTATTGGTTCTGTTCACCAGTCAAATTGGGATTAACATTCAAAAACCTTCCAGATTCCATCTCAATCGGATTGCTAACAATATTCAGAGCAGTTCTCATTTGTTCAATATCTATATCTTCCAACTCTTCCTCCTCATTTGCATTTTTAACAGAAGAAACATAAATTGGATTACTAATAAAACCATTAATAACATAATCTTATGTCTCATCTCTAAAATACTGGGCTTGCCCCAGAGTGAGGAGTGGTAGGGAAAGATCTGACTCAGGCTCAAACTCATCCCACCAAGGGGTGTACACATCCATATTTTGTTTTTGGTGATAAGGATTAAGGTTCTACATTGCTTAGCCATTTTAGATCACCATGGATCCCATCCTACAACATATAAATGCATTTGCAGTGGCCAACCAAGGTCTCCCTACAATCAAAGGATTCCCCCCCAAATTGGATTTAGGCCGAAGGATATGGAAACGAGCCGGATATCTCTAGGCCACTGTCGTAATCACTATATCTTCTAACATCCCCTCAGCTTTAAAAGGGGACCTATCTACCAGTTCTAGCACAATAGGAGTGTGTCTCATTCCCTGCAGCCCAAGAGGGATAAAGATACCTTTCATAATTACATTAATGGTGGCTTATCATTAATGTAGACAGTGACCGTAGGATTTACTGGATCATTGTACTTAGTAAGGAGAGGCTGAGAAGACATTAATTCCAATAACTTTCCCATCACATGTATGGTGGCAGGGTATTTAGTCTTCCTCCTAGGCTTCTTGACGCACAAATATCTCACTTTCTTGGCATAAATGGGTACTTCTTTAAGGACCTACAGCAGAGGAATTCGTACATCAAAATTTTGCAACTCCTTAAGAAAATCATATTCAAGCTGTCAAGTCATCCTAGGTTCATTCAGTCTCTGAGGGTACAGGGGATCCTTCGTAACAACAATCGAATATATTGTTACAGGTGTATCAACCCTCCATGAATTGGTTGTTACAAACCTAATAGTTCTTAGTGGGTCAACTATCACAGATGTAACAACTTCCTTTATATAAGCTATTGTAGGCATAGTAGTCACCTTAGAGCCTCTGAATTATCCTCTAGATCGTTAAAAGTCCTCTGTAATGATAGGGGAGTGACTAGGCTTAATTATGTGCCTGATCCCAATTGTATTTCATTAAGTTCACAGGAGTAATAAGGTAGGTCTGGAATGTTGTAGGAGCCTCTATGCCCTGGGTTGCTTTATTGTTTGGGTTTGCGTTAGGTTGCATAGGTGGTGGAGGAGAAGGAGCTTGGAAATGATGTAACTGTAGCTGTTGTTGCATGGGTAGTGCACGTAGATTTGAATTTTGGTCATTTTGTCTCTAATTCTAGTTCCACAGGTATGGTTGGGATTGAGGATATTGAATAGGAAGAGATTCACACCATTGGTTGCAAGGTGAAGGGAACTGTGCTGAAGGAGGGGCGAAATATTGCCATAAATATTGTTTGTTATTATATGCATTGTTTCATGAATTGAAAGAGGAAAAGTCTTGAGGCATACCTAGAGGTTTTGGTTGTCATGGCCTCCTTGGTGCGGTGGTGTAAGAGGACTGCACCTCTTCATTTGATTCTATGAGTACTTCCTTTAGTCTAGGAAACTCCGAACACTTCTCTATCAAATGATCTAGCTTGCACATATTACATAGGTTGATGTTGTTCAATTCACATTCACTGTAAGGATGTTTCTTTCGATAAGTCAGAAAAATCACGGCCAATTACGTATCGGCTCCTACTTGTGCTTCTTTTATCTATGCTATTGTCATCTGGGCTGATAGAGCATTAAGGATATAGGTCTTGAAATATTTGAAAAAATTCTTGATCTTCGCTCCGGTTACCCCTCTTCCTGTATATTTTTGTATCTGAACAGAGGCATCCCGAATCGCACTCCTTCCTCTGGACAATCCTCGAGAGTGTCTTAGGCAAAGCTTGATAATTTTGATGAATGGATCTTGTAATATATCCCCTCTTCGAAATAGGTTCAGGGTGTCAAGGCAGTCATCCCTCATTCCTCTGATGAATATAGTCTTCAATATTTCCAGGTCTAGATTGTTGTGCTTAAAAATCTGCAGATTCTAGTGGAACTGTTCCACATAATCGTCAAATCTTTCATCCTCCTTCTGTGTCATTCTAAATATCTATTCCCTTAAGTCCTTGGTCCAATAATAGTCCTGGTATTTTGATAAGATCATCTCATTCATAGCATTCCACATTGAAACGGAAGTGGGGCCTTATCCCATGAACCATCTCAAAGCTTCCATTTTTAAGGTAGCATGAAATAGCTTTAACTTCTGAACATCTATTGTATAATGATAACTTCTATGCAAGACATCAAACTCAAATAGAAATGTGTCTGTATCTTCCACAATCATCCCATGAAAGGATGGTAAGGATGAGAAAGGAATATTTTTCATAGGAGCTTCACTTTTGATATCCCCAATTGGGAACTCAAAGGTGGTGATAGTGGTGTCCGTTTTGGCATTGTTATGATTTTTTTTCTCCCATGATTAATTATTCTAACCCTTTATGTAGTAGACATTATTTGAGTTGCATTTGTGATTGCCATCCAGACATCATTAGTGCCTGAGATACCCCTGGGGCTTGTTATTTAACTACCCAACCTGTATCCTAATATTGATAAATCAACAAGTTCTTCTTTGTCTTAGGCCTTCGATGTTCCCCATCAGTTTCCCATTGCCCCTCAGTCCTTAAACTTTGGCTACTAGCTTCCCCTTCTTGCTCATAAATGAAATCCTTGATCTTGGGGGTATGAGTGCTAACCTTAGAATGATACAGTCTTGAGATGGAGCGATTGTAGGTTTCTTCTTTCGCTATAGGAGTAATAGCCTTCTGCGACCTTATTTTCCCTACATTCCTTTGAGAGTTGGACTGTTCCTTTTCCACCTTGGAAATTAATTCCTAGATAAATATATTCCTTCCCAAATATTCACCCTTTGTTTCCTTTTTATGCCCTGTAAGTCCTACAAGTGAACACATGGACACTATGTGTATCAAATCACATTCTAAGTGTCTCAGTCATCGATAGTGGTGAGCCCTCCCAGGTATGTTAGAGTGATGCGTAGGTTCTTACCTCTCGTCTTACTGCCCAACGATTCAAGAGCTGAAGACACACTAACAAAACATCAAAATATCCTAAGTGTCCTAGTAATCACAATGGTGATCTCACCTAGGTATGTTATAGCGATGCACAGGTTCTTACCTCTCGTCTCACCACCCAGCAACTGTGGACAAGGAACACTCTATATCAAACAAACAACTTGGCTCACTGTATCATCAACTTGCCATCCCTAGAAACAACGCCAAAAAGTAGTGCTTTTTTAATCAACATTGATTGACTCAGACTACAACATTAACTGTCAACCTAGAGTAGGTCTTGTTGTTTCAATCGAGTTCGCATTTTCTATGCCGATACACTCCAGCCAAGAACAAGAAAATGTAGAAAATTGTAAAATATGTCATTAATCAAAATTGTTGAATCAAACCATGCGCGTAGATATAAAAAACACTCTACATAATTAAATCACAACTCACGGCTATCAAAGTAAAGGTGTGTCAAACAAGAACTAACATCTACTCCAGTGGGTTACTACCATTTTTTGATTAAATCAATGTAACAACATAAGATAAATAGAAACAACAATGAATGTAATCCACTATTGTACAATAGTAGAAAGAAACCATAAATGAATGAACTAAACTAAAATGTACACTATCTATATCACTGCAATCGCTGCCAAAGAGAAGGGCCCGTCCTCCTCAACAGGGCATACGAATAACATGAAAGTGATTAATGGATCAATTGGAAAGTAGTAGCAACATCACTATATTAATTGATATTAAAATAAATTCAAAATTATAGAAGCAGACTAATAATTATCTTCTCTATGTTGTCTCCTATACATGTGTTACTGGGAATAGTGTCCACTCGGAGCTGCTATTCCCACTAAGACTGGTAGCTATCTTAGAAACAAACAAGTAAAGTCTAATTTCATTTTCCTTTATGAAAATAGATAAGAGTGGAACAAAGGACACCAACCTTAGTCTTGCGCTTGGTTCCTTACTTGGTTCCTCTCCTTCCTGATAGATCTTTGCCACTTCTTCTTCATCTGCCCAGCTTCAAAGAGCACCTGTGGAATCAAAGAAACATTCTACTATCGAGAATAGAGATCTATAATTTCATAAATTACCGCAGGATGCAGATATTGTTACCATACAATGAATATATCAAACATACAAGAAAATGGAGGAAAACTTGAATAACTTTATTAATATCAAGAAACAGAGGATTACAACCATAAGTTCTGACCTAGCATCATCCTCCAGCAAGAAAGCCCTTCTTCACCTCAAGTAAAGCTTAGATCACCCAACACTATGAAGTTTCTCCAGAAAACCAACAGCACTTCTCTACAAGATACAAGATTCCAACCTCCAGATCTTTATGATGAGGGATCCATATATAGATGATTGTAGGGGGTGAGTCATCTTCTGGGGTTTTGATTAGTGTCCTCTCTCTAATAGTTCTTCATTCCACTTGGATATTGATGATCTCTTACTCATCCCTAGTCAAAAACAGAGAGGCAAGTGTGAGAGGGGATGCTTCTAGAAGTTTCCATGAACTTCCACCTCGCAAATTGTCCCTGCCATTTGTCCATTCTTACCCATCGCACACTACAGAGTGGCCATTCAGCATGCATCACACCCTTTACACTGGGAAGGTGATATGCATCACACCCTTTGCACTGGGTATTCAATATAGTCTAGTTTTGACCATTTCTGAGCAGGTTTTTAGTGGAGAACTTCTGGGAGTTGTTGTAATCAGCTGACCTTGTTCTTTTAGGCAGTGAAGAAACACTTTTAGGGACTTAGGAGCCCTTATTTTACGGACATTTATGATTGGGGTTGCAGTTCCCAAAAATGTCTATAACAGTTGCCCCATAAAGCATGAGGTCGTTAATCTTTTGATGTCAGGTGAAATGCTTTACCATGAGGATCCGAAGTTTTTTCGAGCTAGGAGGTGACCTGTAATAAGATACAATACAATACATTATCTTCATAATATTTTTCGTGATCTAGATGAGGTGGGCATTCCCATGCTCAGCTTTATAAATTCATTTTCATGTACATAAGACAGACAATCATCTGTGTAGTAGACTGATGATTCGGACTCATCATCCTTTGATTTGGATGATCATCTGTTCAGAAATGATGTACATTTGATGTCTTTATATTCCTGAATATATCGCAGCTCGGATGGATGAAACTAGATCCAGGGTCTTCAAAACTCGTTCAATCTTCACTCGGAGTACAAGTTGATCAATGTGAAAAATGTTCCGGAGTCGAACATGGAAAGACATTGCCTGATTCCCAGCCAATAATGTAAGCTATTAACAGGCGCAAGAGGAGTCACCAATAATGACAATGACCCTCAAGGTACTACAGTACAATTTACGTGGTGTGAAAAAGGGACTTGGCGTCGAACACCATGCAAAATCTCTTGGTCAAAGGCCATTGATGTAAACCTGTCGCCGAAAGTGAGAAACTTGCCATTAAGGCATGCAAGCTTCAAAGTACTGAAAGGGTTGTTCCTAAGTCAACTTCTTGGATAATGAGCTGATGTCGACAAGAAGCGACCCGTCACAGGAGGGCCTTAATGAATCCCACATCAACGACATGGAACGAAACAAATTATTTTGGAGGTGAAAGCAAACTAATGATATGGGGTTCTGGGTGGCGATGATGGGGGAATGAAGCATGAATGTATTGCAGTGGGTAAGACTCAGGTGAATTGTTTGAATGACTTGTCTTGAACATATCAATGACACTGATGATGGATTGGTAGCGTTAACCCTAGAGATGGATGGTGTGACGGACCAATGGTGAAGACCAGTGAACGGAACAACCCAAACCCGACATGGATGTGGAAGGAAAGTGTCATGTTCAAGAGCGACTTGCTAGCAATAAAGTTTCTTCTTGTTTTCTTCCCAATTTTCGCCAGTCATTGCTCACCAGTACCTCTTTATTTTTGTCAAGCTTGAGGAGGATAACATATTCTTTTTCTATAATCCACCCTTCGGGCGAACCTGTCGCTATATTTTAGCGAGTCTAGCGACAATGAAACTCGTTCTCATCCTGTTGGATGAGTTTGTTGCTATTAGTTTTAATGAGTTTAATGACAAAGATAACTCGGTCTCTTTCAATTTTAGAGAGTCTGAAAAAATGGAAAGAAGACTCCGAAGATTGTTTTTCGTTGTATAATCCCTTAAGTCTGAAAAAGCGTAAAATAATACAAAAGTGATGAGTTTTCGATGGTTTTAACGAGCTGAACAAGAAAAGCGCTCGATCTTTTTGGTTAATAATCCCTCAGGTCCAAAAGGATTAAAATCTAGAGGAGGGATATCATTTCCGATGCCTTTTAATGAGCCAGAGAGGTCAATCGCTCGACAATCTTTTCATATTTTACGAGTGAGGTGAAAAGAGCTGAAAGAAGACTCGTTTTCGAGGAACGAGTGATAGTTTCAGGTAGCAGCTGATTCCAGGTAAGATTTGGAATTTTCTAATCACGGCAGTGTTACAAGGATGGCTATCAAAATCACTCTAGGCAGATGTTCCTTAAAGGGGTAAACAATCATATGGAGGTGAATGATCAGCTAAAAAGGGAGTGGAGGTGATGGCAAGAACATGACCAAGGCTCAAAAGCTGGCGATAAGGCATTCACAATGGTTATTTACCCGTTCATTTTTTAATGAGCTTAAACGGAGGAAGAAATGCTTGCTCATGAATTATGTTTATTTTTTAATGAGCTTGAACTATGCGCTAAAACTGCTCGTGGAGAGTTTATTTTTTAACGAGCTTGAACTCTGCAACAACATTGCTCACCAGTCGTATGATAAAAATGTCTCATTCGAGATGTTATTTTGAAGTGGCGTACATCTCTAAAGCTTTGCCACGGATCCTTTCTTTATGCAAGTTAGGAAATACTAGCCTTACGGGTTTAAAGGGTTAGAGGTCCTACAAATTTAAAAAATAAATAGCCACTCTTCACTTACATGCGGAAAGATTTGCATGCCCCCAAGTATAGCGAAAAATTTCCAGGTTACCATGAAAGTTCTATAAGCGTAGCAAATAAAATTCTTTCTTGGCGATGTCTATCGAAACAAACAAAGGGGAGCGTCATCTCCCATCATAACCTTAACGAAGGTATCTTATTCCAGTCTGTTCCCATTTTCCTGTGAGGACGAGTTTGCCAGACTAGTCATATATCCTTCGCGGAAATCAACCCTATACCCAAGGTTTTCCTGCCGAAACAGACCAGGGTGCACGCCCCCTGGGTTTCAGTCACATCTTCCTGAATCACTCGTGCTCATCAGGTAGATGGACTGGAGACCGATGAGACATTTCTTGCGTGAGAAGACCATTCAGGGATGGCATTTGACTATTTGTGATGTGTGAACCGAGGAATGACATTTGGTCTACGAGCTTGACCATTCTTCCTTCGTGAGGAAAACACATTACTCTAAAGAGTGAGGAGACGATGGCTCCCATGCAATAAATATAGTTGCATCCAAGGAGTAGATTTTAATCTAAAGGTCCTTGAACTACCATAACATTCATGTGAACAGTTTTCCTTCTCAAAGTAATGGGCACATTTGGAAGGATCCCTAAAGGTTGATTGGTTCCTTTGTTGAAGCCTGTTAGATTTCTCATTTCGGGCAAAAGCGATGGCGAACCAAGCACTTTCCAAGCAGTTGAGGAAAGGATACTCACAGAAGCCCCTTCATCAATGATGGTACCAACCATGACCATTCTGTAAGCTTGTACAATAATTCTGAATGGTACACTGGCTGGCAAACGGGGTCTGCCTAGTAGATTCCAGTCGAAGGAAACAACTAGGTTGCTTGGTGGTGGGACCGAATAGATGGCTGGGTAGGACTCTGATGAACTTCCTTCCTGTGGTAAAGGAACGGGAGGACTACCCCCAAGCTCATCAAAGTCAGTATTGATGAAAAGAATTTGAACGGTGTTGTTCTCTTTCTCTTCAGTGACAGTATCATTCGAAGATGAACACTCTGAAGGCAATACCGAGTCAACTGCTGTATCGACCCTTTGAATTTTGTCTAGTATGGATTCCGAGGGTTCATTTTCAACGATAGGTGCTTCGGCTAACCACAAGGATGGGCCAGTCGAATTTTCAACCGGTGGAGGGCTCGGCAAGAGTTTTTGATATCCAGGAGGAAGTCGTAACGATGAAATCGGACGATTATCTAAAACTCTTTTAGCCTCTTCAAGGAAGGGACAATGGTGGATGGCATGATTGCCTTCACACAACTTGCAAGGAAGTTTAGGGTTCCTTCTTTGTCCATGTGTTTCACTTTCACTGGTTGACAGTGAGCATTCAACATGATCGCCAGAGGTTGATGCTACCGGATTGTGCAAATGAGGAGACCAGTCCCTTAAGATCCGAGGGATGTAGGGACAATCTCGGTGATAGTGGTATCCATTGCAAATGACGCAAGGAGATTTAGGTCTTAACTGTGCGGTGTGTGGATTTTTGATAGATGATACTAGGTTGCTCCCTTTCGGTTTTGGTTCCTTTTTCTTCTTTTCCTTTTTCTCTTTCTTCCTCTTCTTCTTCTCTGTTACTTGACTTTTAGCTTTATCGGCTTTATCAAGTGATGAGGAAGGAGGAGAAGGAGAATCAGATGAAGTAGAAGGTTGGGAGGAAACTCTAGTGTCGTCTAGTTTCTGGTTAGACTGTTCAGGAATTGTGGGATTATGAACGATAGAGGTAGAGAAGAGACAGACCGGCAAACCAATTGTCAATCCTGGAAGTGACAAAGTGGCCATATGGGGTGGACCAACATCTCCCCAAGATAAGAAGGGACTAGGATTTCCTTCATGGGGACATCCTTGGTTGGTAGACTCCATTTTCTCAACTTGAAGATCAATGGGGGAATTTGTGACGTTATTCCGATTAAAATAAATTTTTAGACGCTTGGACACAACTTGTTTTTTCAATTTTAAAGAGTCGAGAAAAAACAAAAGATGACTCTAGTTGCCTTTAATTTTTATTGAGCTTGAAGTGACAAGCGCTCAGAGGACCTTTTCCTTTAAGGAGTCTGAAAAGGAGCAAAATGGACTTCTCTGGAGATCTAGGCAGAGAGGATTACCAAACCAATCATAAAACTGCAGAATAAATTTTACGGTATGACAGTCAGTCTTCCCGAATGCTGTGTTCGGTGCATTACAATCGATAGGGCGGTAGACACGGCTTCCTAAGGATAAAGGATGCAGCCTATTGTGGTCTCCCAATATATACGCGACGGTACGTGGGAGCAGAAGTCCGTACTAGCACCTGCCGTCTCAAAGTGGAGGAATCACCCAACCAGCACTGAAAGCAACAGTTACCAGGCTTTACGATGCCATAATATGTCTCTAGCCTAGACCTCTAGATGTTGTGCGTTAAGTTCCAAAGCGTTGTTAGATTCATTGGATTTATTTTAAGTTGATCTTGCTTAACAGTTTGCCTTTCAGGTTCACCACGTGATGTATGTATAATTCCTAAATGCAGTCTAAGATGATAAACAAATGTTTTATCTTCTTTCAGCAATGAAAATCCTAGCTACTAAAGGGAAGAAAGTCAAGCATCTTTTCTTCACAGAGCATAGAACACACGCTAATATGCACAGTCCTAAATCAAGCCAAGCATTCAAAATGCAAATGCACATGCATGTATTTGTTTTTCAGCTCTCTTAATTTGTGAATGACGCTAAGAAGCTATGTGCAAAACTGAATTACTGTTAAAGTGACTGTACTCAACAGAATTCTTTTTCAAAACGAAGTGAAAGCAAGAGAGACACTTTGCGATTTTGAAATGAAAATTGCTTTTCGACACTCTAAAACTAGTAATTCAAATCTTATGCAATAGTAACTGTATAATCAACTATCTAAAACAATGGAATTGCTTCCTGAAACTAAAAACGACAGCTACGGCACTTTCAGATCTAGGGACGACAGTTCGACTATGCTACTTTTTGCAAAAGAGAACTAAAACGATACACAATACATGAAAAACGTTTATAGTTATTTACACTAAGGAGGTGGAATAATGCAAGAGAAGGGGGTATTCACAGAAGTACACTGATTACAAATAGAAAAAACTCTTGAATAAGATTGAAAACAGTGAGAAAAATCCATAGTCGGAGGGTAAAACCAATCCTCCCTAACCATCGCACCTGTTACACAGTGAACTCATTATGCAGCGCACCGACTCCATTCGGGAAGTGTGATGCATACAGGCTACCTTGAAGGCAGGGTGTGATGGTTACCGTGCGAGACTTTGAACTAGATTTCACTTATAGTTTGCAGTTTAGTTCAGGTGTTTAAGCTGAATAAGTACAGATCAATGTATGTAAAACACAGGGGTGATCTAAGAGGTTACTAGAGCCACCACTTAGGGAAATTAGATTGCTTGCAGATCTATTGTTTAATTCATAAACAAAACACAGAGATTGACTGAAGCATCATTGATCTAATTTGCATTTGTATGACAAATGTAGTTCAAAGGCTAGCTGGCTTGACTTTAGGCTCCGTCTATATGTTTATAGAAGAAACAAGGATAGATAGGCTAACAAGTAATCTAGTCGCTCCCGAGTGGAGTCGCCATTTTGTTATACGGGAATAGTGTCCACACGGATGCTGCTATTCTCACTAAGATGGGTGGCTATCTTAGAAACAAACAATCAAAGTCTACTATTGATTCCTTTTATGAAAATAGATGAGAGCAGAACCAAGAGGGCCAACCTGAGTCTTGTGCTCGATTTCCTCTCTTTCTTGATAGAGTTTTGCCGATTGCTCTTTGTCTGCTCAGCTTCAAAAGGACCTGTAGAATCATAGCAACATACTACTATGCAAGAAACAAGGATCTAAATTCATAAATAATGCAGGATCAGATGTGCATTAACC
>APFE031678291.1:0-18028 GCA_000404065.3 Pinus taeda | reverse complement strand
TCAGTTGACCTTGTTCCTTTAGGCAGTGAAGCAACACTTTTAGGGACTTAAGAGCCCTCAGTTTATGGACATTTGTGATTGGGGTTGAAGTGCCCAAAAATGTCTATAACACTCCCTTCATTTCTTTGTAACTCCAAGCAAAGGCATCCAAATGTTCCCTTAGCATGTTGCACAACTCTTCTTCTTGGTGTACAGGAAGAGAGGGGCTAGTTTTCAAAGTTCTTTCAAGGCCAAATTCTATTGTCTTGACACAAGTATGCTTTGAATCAGCTAAGAATAGATCAATACAAAGGTTTCTCTTGGTTTCCTTTACAACTTCATCTAAGTACAAGGTGTTGGGAGTTAGATTTTGGAAGATTTTTTCAATCAAATCATCTTCCTTAAGTTGTCCTCCTCCCATGGTAGTTTCTAGGTACAGATTTGGGCTGAGTAAACTTCATCTTCTTCCTCCTCTTCCAACCATAAAGGTAAATCATGTTCTAAATATGGATGAGGAGGAGGGTACAAGATCAACTACTTGGATAGATGCCCATTTTTGATAGTCATGTTTCCAGCCTTGTAGCTGATGTAGGCATTAGTAGTGGATAACCAAGGCCTCCCAAGTATGAGAGGATAACCATTAGGCTTGGCCTTAGGCTGGAGAAATAGGAAGTCAGCAGGGTACTCCCGGGAATCAATGGACACCATCACATCCTCAACAATCCCCATAGGGGCTACTGTGAAATGGTCTACAAGTTGCAAGACTGTTGTGGTCTTTCTTAATGAACCCTAGAGATTTAGCTTGAGCATGGTGTCCTTAGTGATTACATTAATGGCAACCCTAAGATCAATCAAGGTGTGTGGGACAATGGTGCCATTGATGTGCACATCTAATACAGGGCTTCCAAGGTCTAAATACTTTAGGCAAATTACCTGCCCCAACATTAAGTCGGACAGTTGTCCAATGACATTAATGGTAGTGGTGTCTCTTTTTCACCTCCCTGGATGTTTGAAACACTTCTCTTTAATCATTTTGTTGTAAATAGGTACATCCTTAATGGCTTGGAGAAGTGGATTTTTGACACATAGATTTTTTAGTTCACCTAGAAGTCATTCTCTTCTAGGGTAGGCTAGACTAGATGGGTTAATATTTCAGGAAAGGTTGGTGGATTCACTCTAGGTATACTTTCCTCTCTTTCCTCCTCACTCTCCCTTGGTGAAGATGGAGGTTGGATGTCGGGGAGTACTCTCCCAGGCCTCAGGTTGATTTCCTAAATTTCCAAAGCATAAGTAGGATAGGATGTCTCTGCATTGTATACTTCTTGTACCTATTTGTTGTTCGGGTTTGGAATTGGTTGGGCAGACATCTAAGGTTTTTTAGGTGGAGTGGGGTGTAAAAGCTGTGGTTGAGTAGGAGGTGAAGGAAATAAAGATGGAGCATTTTTGTATGGGGGACTCCAACCCTGTGGTGGTGCATTCCACTAAGGCTGTGGAGGAGTATATGGATGAAATGGATGGTTGGTCAACTAGGAATGGTACTGAGGTGCAAAAGACCAAGGAGAAGGTGTAGACTAGAAGGGATGAGTAGGAGGCCCCCAAGAGGGAATGGATGTGTTTTGGTTAGGGTTGTAATATGCATATGATGACCCTTGTATGCCCTGTTGGAACGGTCAAGGCCCATGAGGCATCCTTTGACCTATGTAGCAGAGTTGTTCAGTCACCCATCTAGTTCCCTGATATATAGCTTTTAGTCCCGGTAGAGAAGGGAATTTGTTTGTGGAGTGGTTTTCCTCATAGACTGAGCATATTTATATAAGGTTTAATTGACATTCATTCCTAGGGTGCTTCCTTGAGCATCTAGAGTAGAAGATGGGTAATTCTCTCTCTGCTTCCTCTTGCTTTATCTTGATGTGCATGGTGTCCATTTGTAGGGCAAGGGTTTGCAACATTTCACTCTTGAAATCTTCCAACATATTTCCAATTTCACATTTTATGGATGTGTTGGAAGAGGATGAGTTGGCCATTAGTTGACTACCCCTACCCTTTTTCCTAGCTGCCCTAGAATGGTTCTTAAGGGAAGTCTTCATATCTTCATAGGGTAGCTGGTAGATGTTCCCTCCTACTAGTAGGTTTAGGGTATCTAGAAGATCTTCCCTGACCCCACTGAGTAAGACTAGCTTTAGTGACTCAGGATCAAGTGTGCACCTAGCTTTTGTAGCTAAGTTGGAATCTTTCCTCATAATCTTCTAAGGACTCATCATGCCCTAAGGTCATTCTAAAAATTTCCTCTTTAGTATATTTGGACATACAATAGTCCCGATACTTGTTGTTGAAGGCTTATTGCAACTGAGCCCAGGTGGTGATGCTATCCCTAGGTAAACCCATGAACTAGTGCAGAGATGCATCCTTGAGAGTGGATGGGAGTAATTTCAACTTCTTATCATCACAGGTGTAATCATAAGTTTTGCATATGACAACGAACTCAAACAAGAAAGTTTTTGGATCTTCTAAGGTTAGGCCATGGAAGTGAGAAAGAGCTGAGGGGCTTATGTTTTTCATCTTGGCATCCCCATTGGTTTCTTTGATGGGAAAAGTACCCTCAATTCCTTATATATCTCCTCTTTCATTTCTATTTTTGGCCATTAGGTCAGTTGGAATGGGTTCTCCTTCTTCTTCTCCCCCTACAGTCTCTTCAAAAATCTTTGGTTGCTCACTAAAGGGGTCCTCCAATTCACAACCATCAAACAAGAGGAAAGATTGGCTATTTGAAGTGGTGGGGGTTTTTGGTAGAAATTTTCCTAGCTTATTCCTATTCCTATGAGGCATGAAAGAATTGTTTTTGTTTTGTTTTGTTTTTCAAGCTTTAAGGCTAATTTCAGGATTGAAATAACAAATTGAATGGAAACTAACTTGCTGAATGAAATCTTACTTGCAGAATGGAAATGAAAGAAAACCAACTTACAATTACTTTTGCAAAAAAAAATGAAGCTAATATCAAAATGAAAGAGATAATAAATGGAAGAAAGAAATAAGAAATAACATCTACTCAGACACCTCCCTAGCAACGATGCCAAAAAGTGATGAGCACTAGTATTGTAGCAAGAATGCTACAACTCCTGGCACTACCAACTTTACTTTATCAACCCGAGATTCATAAAAACTTGGAGATGATAGTGTTGTATACATAAGTAGATGCAATTGGTCCACTTTTTTGTCACTGTTGAGCTGGTGATAGACCACTAGAGTTTCTCAAACCAACCTTCTATTGATTTAGAAGAAGTTTGATTACCAATAGGGAAAGGGGGATTTTACACTAATTGAGAGAATTGAAATATTGTCTACTGTAGTAATGAAAGATTGAAATAAATTCTTTAAACACACCACTCATCTAACTACTTGTTAAGAGATCTTGATTCAGAAGAATCCTAAGTTAACATGTGTGTAATCCTAACTATCATAGGCATGCAGTCTGAGATAATCAAACACTTTACTATTTTGCATATGAATGAACACAATAACCTTTTTCCCTTTTTGTCTTTTTTGGTGAAAATATGAATGATAATTCTTCTTGGTGGTATGGTAGGTGGGTTAGAGATGGTTGTGAAAGGTTAAATGGCTTGGGAGGCAAGTAGGGGTATTCTCCTATCTTTCTAGATTCTTTTTCCACAAATCGAGCTCAAACCAGGCCACTACAGGTCATCCTATAGGATGTCCTAGTGCACCTACAGGATGTCCTAATGCTCCTATAGGATCCCCTGTATTCCTACAGGATCCAAACGAAAGAAACAAGAGTAATTTGGAAGGTGGTATAGGGCTTAGGGAAGGTGAATTATGGAATAAATAAGGCAAGGGAGCGGCTAGGACTTCCTCACAACTCAAGCCAAAGTTTGTAAGATTATTGGATCTGCTCAACAAACATGGAAAGTTGTTCTTATGGAATGATAAATTGGCTGATGGTCTTAGTGCCTCTTGGTGATCATGGATGGATGAGGTTAGGCTGAGGATACTAACATTAGATCTTCCTACATTATTGAAACTCTTACCATACAAACATCCTTGGAATTTACCCATGAATCATGTTAAACAAGAAATATTTCCAATTTATTTAATTGCCTATTTCATGCATGGAAATATTTGCAGAATTTTGTGAAACACCACGAGATCTAATACAAGGCTAGAAATAACAGAGATAACAACTAAAACCTATTCTTGAAAACTGAAAAGATGTTGGCCTAAGTAGCAGAAAACCCTAAATTCCATAAGAAATTAGAATTCTATCTTTTTGGGGCTAAATAGGAGTTTTTCCTCAAAAAATGGTCCCTAAAGGGAGGAGTGAGGCCAAATCCACCTACTATCAGCCTTTTTAGTATTCCTTTATCTCTCTAAATCTATTGCTAAAGCTATGCACAAATGGAAGAAAACTAATCAAATTCACCACTACTTGCAATGAAACAATGCTAAAATCAATTCACCAATTAATCTATGAAATAACCTAAGCATACTAGTACAATAAGAGGAACCTCAACTGCTAGGGTTGGGCTTTAACCTAAGATCTTGAGCCCACTGATTCAGCTCAGTGCTAGATCAAGGAAATGTTCATTCTCATTATCATATCAAAAAATTACATAAGAGTGTTTTTCCACAATCCTTTAACTCGAAAATTATTAGTGCTTTTACATTACAAATCTGAACCCTAATGAGGCTCTAGTTCTCCTTATTTATAAAAATGAAGTCTCCAACAACTTCCTTAAATCTAGGGAGGCTTGACTCCCGAACTCAAGATGAAATGGTTCTTCACTGTCACTGGCTCGGCTGCGCATGATCTCCATGACTCGGCTTCTTGCAACTCCGAGCTAGCATGATTTGATTGAGGAATATTCAAATTAGTGAGGATTTAATGAGTGAGATCCATATCTATAATCTCTCCTTCTTGTTTCGTTCGAGTTCCTGCACCTTAATTAGCCAAAATTTCCATGATTTTCTCCCAAAAACCTGTAATCAATGCACATTAGACCGCTAAACATAACATCTTACTTTTACTCATCTCATTAAGAAAAATATAATTAAAACATGTAAGGAATTATGAGAAGAGTTGATTTTAGTATGCTTGGAGGTGTATTTAGGTCCATAGAGTTACCCAATGATGAGGCTCATCAATATCATTGTTAAAAAGTTTTTCTATGAACCATGAATCTTAAAAATGATAAGAAGCCAATAATTGCAGCCTATTTTTAAGGGGGAACCTTCGTTGATAATGGATATAATGTATAAGACAATATATGATGATCCTAACACTAGGTATTCTTAGTATATATGTAGTAGAAAAAGGGTAATATTATAATGAAATGGTATCTAGCTAACATAGCAATATAATGATAAAACCATACCAACTCAATGTCTATGGCTTAATAAGGGGTTTGAGGGTTAATATGCATCTTATATAGGGCTTAACATTCCCCTTCCATTCAAGAAAGTGTTTTCCTCAACACCTGACTAACTAAAAGTGTTTCTACATGAAAAAATAACTTCCCATGTTTCCTATTCCATTGGTAGGTTCTTCCATTTGATGAGGTACTCAATAATTGCTTGATTTATCAATAGCTTAATCCTTGTTTCTAGGATTATTTATGGTTCTAGTATAATTTTCAGGTCCTCATTAGTGTTTGATAAAATTGTTTGGATTTGGATCTTATCACCAATTATATTATTTAAGTAAGAAACATGGAATATTGGATGTACACATGAAGATGGAGCAACTCTAGTTTGTAAGCCTTACTGCCAATCCTATTCAACACCTTATAGGGGGCATAATACCTCAACGCTAATTTATTTTCCTTTTTATGTTGCTTGATGGATATTTGTTTATATGGTTGTAGCCTCACAAAAACCCAATCCCCCACTCAAAATTACATTTCACTATCTTGTTGATATGCTTGTTTTTTCATCCTATTTTGAGCTATAACCAAGTTGTCCTTCAATAGCTTGAGAACAATTTTTTGGTTCCCTTCATTGTCCTCCATTTCTTGAGACTTTATAGTCCATTTCAAGGGTGATATGATGGGTGATGGATGATATCCATAAATGGGGAGATTTTTTATGAAGTATAAAGGGATGTGTTATACCAACATTCTACTAAGGGAAAGCACTTGACCCATTGTGTCTATTTATCAGATATAAAGAAAGGCATATATATTCCTAAATGTTCATTCACAATCTCAGTTTGTCCATCAGATTGAGGTTTTTAAGATGATTTATGAGCCAATTGAATACCCGAATAAGAAAATATTTTAGTCCAAAAAGCCTAGTGAAAATTGGATCTCTATCTCTTATAATAATTTTAGTGTTCCACACATATTTTGGACTATTTACTTGAATTATTCTACCACTATACTTGCATTATAAGATTGAGAAAGAGAGAAAATATGGTCATACTTTTTCGTTTGATATACCACTACCATAATTCCATTATTTTTTACTGTTACATCTTCCCAATGTTAGCTTGGTATGGATAATGGTTGTAGGAGCCCTAGGGTCTCAATTGTCTCCCCTTTTTTTTGTTGGCATAGCACAAATTCAACCATGAAAATTTTCATATCTACTTTAATACCTTCCCTAAAATAATCTTCATTGATCCTACAATATGTTTTCAATAACCCTTTATTTCCTCCTATAGGATATTTTTGTAATTCAAAACATACCTTATGTTTCATTTTAGAATTCTCACATAAGTATAAGTGATCTTGATACCACAATAAATCATTATTACACATAAATTTACCTACTGCATTAGCCTCGAAGGTTAGATCAATCGGTTGAGTCCTCATTGTTAAAGAACCTTTGGTATTAATATGTCACAAGTTCAATTCTCTTGACACTCTTGGGTTAGGCTCCTTGGTTGATATGGCAAGAAGTAATCCCTTCTTGTTGATTTTCCTTGTACAAATGTTTTGTGGACATAACGGTCACCGATCACCAGAGTTTGTGAACCAAATAGGAAAAAACATTATGTACTACATTGGAGTCCTCCTATAGTTGTTGAATGATCTTGCATACCTTCTCATCATGCTTCCATTATATCCTTACTTCTTTCACCCAGTCAAATTGTATAATGGAAATAACACCTAGAAAGCCCTATATGTTTTCCTCTTTCCTTGAGAGTGCATCTACCATAATATTTTGTTTTCGGTTGTTGTAGATAATTTCAAAGTCATAACCAAGCATCACTGTAAATCAATTATGTTTCTCTTCTAAATACAATATTTATTGCAAGAAGTACTTCAAATTATCATGATTCTTTTTTACTTTTAAGTGTCTTCCTATTAGGTATGGACACCATTTCTTAACTATGTGTAGTATGGCCAATATTTATTTCACATAAATAGGTACAAGTAAGTTATTTACTTTAATTTCACCAATTTCAAAGGAAAGGGGTTTTCCTTCTTGCATCACAACTACACCAAGGCCATGGTTTGAGGCATCACACTTTGTATTTAAGGTTTTTGTGAAGTTAGGTTTTCCCAAGACAAGAGTTGTTCATGTAGCCTCTTTAGGTTTTCCAAAAGCTTTGGTTACTTCTTTAGTCCAACAAAATTCTTCCTTCTTCAATAATTTTGTTAGAGTTTTGTTGTTTTACTATAATTATTAACAAACTTTCAATAATATCCTACGAAACATAAAAATCCTTAGAGCTTCTTCAAGGTCTTGGGGATTAGTGATTCCCTTACAAATTTTATTTTGTTCGGGTCCACTTTGACATCTTCCTAGGATAAAATAAGACCCAAATATTCCACTTCTTGAATCTCTAAGGAACACTTGGAAGGATTTGTGTATAGTTTCTTCTCTTCTAATATTGTTTAGACCACGTCAACATGTTATACATGATCTTCCTAAAATTTGTTGTAGATTAGTATTTCATTAAAAATCTGGTTTTAAAATAGAATTCATCAAGATTTGAAATTTTGAAGGGCCTGCATTAGTAATTTCAAATGACATAACTTAAAAATCATAATGACCTTCATGTGTTCTAAATGTTGTTTTGGAATATGTTATTGCCTCATTATAATTTAATATTATCCAGAATGGAGACTGAACATAGTAAAGAAAATTTATCCACATATTTTTTCTAATAAATAATCAATGACAAGAATATCAATTTTATCTTTGATTTCCATTTTTCTAAGCTATCTATAATATGGACAGATACACCATGAACCTTCCTTTATTATAACCATCACCAATACTGAAGAGAATGAACTCTATCTATGTTTAATTATCCTAGGATCTATCGTTTCTTGAACCATGTGCTCAATCGCTCTTCTTTGCATATGGATACATGTAAAGCAAAATGTTATGTGGTGCACTTCCAAGTTGCAAATGAATAACATGGAAATGATATCAAGTAGGTTGAATACCCTCAGGCATATCCCCAAATATGTTGGAATAATTGTTGATTATTTTTTGGAGATCTATTATAGTACATGATATGGATGTTTAAACATCTAATAAACGTAATTGTGCAATTACACCATGATGTGCCTTTTTTAGCAATTTTGTCATGCTATTAGAGATGATCACTTTAGAGGGTTTGTTGGTGCATGTAGAGTATAAACTCATGTTTGGAGTGAATCAGCCAACAAAAACCCTCAAACAATGGCCCTTTAGGCTTCACCTATGAGTAGGTGAAGTCTCCGTTGAGGAATCTATGAGGGGCTATAGGAACCTTAAAAATTTTGTTGTGATGAGGGAGATGTAGATTCTACACTTGACATCAACTCTTATCTAACACTAGTTATTATGAGCATAAAATTTATCTATACCCCTATTTTGCATAGTAAATATATTATGTTCAACATAAATATAACACAAAGACAATTAAACAGATATTCAACAAAATTATAAAACAAAAACAATTCAACATATTATGTATAGACATTATTAGGATAGGGTCCCTAGGGTCAATTTTTGTTAGTTTAATTAGGTTTTGGCTAGAATTTTGTAAAGAATGTAAAGTCTCCACAAAATGTGGAAGTGGAGTGCACAACTAAGTAAGAGTCAAAGGGGCTTTAGCCCCTTGAATGGGTAGGTAATAAGATGGTTTTGAGACTCATCAATAGGTCAATGGCCATGGTATTGTAATAGAAAGGCCATAAATATTTGAATCATAGCGAGTATAGGAGAATAACTTTGGATAAGAAACATTGAAAAGGCAAGGTGCTAAGGCAAGAAAGCTCTGTTTCTTGTACTTAGGTGAAAGGGGAAGGTTCCTGAAACTGAGTGCATGAAGATCTTGGCAAGTCTGCAGCTGAGTACATGGGCCCTTGCAGCTAGGTGCACAGGGTAGAAAAGTCTGCAAATTGAATACTAAATCTAATAAAGATGATTTTGGGTTGAATTAATTACTTCTATGCTTTGTTCTTGATATATGCTTGAGTTAATATAACTTCTTTATGTGAATTTTTTCCTATAAATGAATGTGTTTTACTGCGCGAATCCATTGAATATTTCATATCTATGCATGAAATAATGAATGAACTGTTTTTGTGAAGATAGTAACTAGTTTTGGTATGATAATTGTTCAAATGAATAGATCTACATAAAGGAAGATCTAGGGTTTCCACTGATTAAGTGAAAATAATGAATCTAACTCTTTTATGTCTGATAAGCATGATCGTGTAACTTCATGAAGACATTAAGATCAATTGGATAAAGTTGTAGTAGTAGACAGAAGGAAGTTATAGATTTGTGTGAGGTAAGATCAAAGCTGTAAGGGATTCAGAATACACATCGCATAGTCCCTAGATGCCAAAACTTGGTTCTAGCATCCCCAAATACTACTTTGGGTGAGACTGCAACTTGCACTAAGTAGGTTGTTACCGAAAGGGCGAGTAGTGTAGGGTTTTGTTGGTTGGCATGAATAACTCTGAACCTCGATCAGGCCCCCTTAACCCAACAAATGGTTCCATTGTTGTGGTTAGGATCTATCTAAGAGATGTGTGATAAGTGCTTTCATACAAAGAAAGAGATTGAGAAGTGGATTGACCAAAAAGTGCACTCATTTGTGGCTCAAGAGAAAAAAAGCCCTAAATTGTCCAAAGAGTAGTGGTTACAGATATATTTGTACATAGAAAAGACTAAAGTGTTCTTCTGTTTCTTCCTTGGCGAACTACACGAATGATTGTCTAGATTAGCAGATAGTCAAGGGACATGGAGGCTCGACGGTCCTATAGTGTGGAATCTAGAACTGGTGCAACATCTAAAAGCATCAGAAAGAAATATCTCGTGGGCCATGAATCATTTGATTGATCACACACTTGGAAGTTTTGTTATTGAGTTCACGATTCCTCGAACTATCAACTATAGCGAGGCAGAGGGTAGGCTCTTCAAGGGACAACAAGGTAAGTATTTGAAATCATTGAAAACGTGGATTAAAATGTTGGTATGTGAAAAGGGGGTTACACAATTACCTTGATGTTTGGAGTTACGTGAAGTGGTAAATTCTTTAGAAGAAACAAAGGAACGAGCTCAGAGTACAGTCTGCTCATTGAATCCCCTCCAAGTGACGATGAAGGGATGGTGCTGACTACACCACGAAGTGAAGTACAATTAATTAAGCAAGGTATTCCATGGATACATCATCCATCAACTCCACCTTCACCTCCACCTCATATGCCTACACCTCCACCTTCACCTCGACTTCCACCATTCAACATGGAGAAGGCGATGAAGATGCCAGTTTTTAAAGGGGTTGGGAGAGAAGACCCCAAACAATTCTGGTTTGTTGCAGATGCTATGTGGATGGCGTAGCAGATTACATATAATAACATAAAGAAGGCATAGCTGGTCACAACCTTACAATATTGATCACTGATGTTGTACATCAAGTACTGCACTAATAACCCCAATGCGGCGTTGGCCGAGACACAGCAAGCTCTAAACAAGGAGTTTAGAAAGCCTAAGTTAGAGGCACAATCAGTAATTGAGTTCAAATAAATTCGCTAAAGGATAAATGAGTCATCCTAGGACTTCGACCAAAGTTTGAAATGCCTAGTTAGGCAGGCCAATATGGTGATTACAAATTCTTAGCATTGAGACTGGTATATCGCATCACTCTTGCCACACTTAAGATTGTCATCGTCACAAAAAAAGATAGCAAAACAAGAAGAATCCATAGAAATCATGATGAGGCTGGAAGCCTAACCCATACAGGATACAAACCTCAGAGTGCAATAGATTCACTCCTAGCTTGAAAGCCTACACTTAGAGTTGCAGAGCCTGAAGAAAGGAAAGGAAGCCCAACCTGAGGTTCACACTGAATTTTGGTGCTTGAAATGCAAGGGCCATGGCCATGATAAGGGCCATTTCTCAGTTTATCATAATTATCTTATTGGGGGAGGTCATGTTCCCCTGAAACCAAAGAATACTGCTAGGGTGAGCACGGGGGTTGCATCATGATGCGTTGTTTGTCAAGTTACAAGATAGCACGCAACATACAATTTTAATTTGCTACATAAGTTTGTACAGACCCCTCAACAGTTGTTTTGTAATTTTTGCAAGTCTGTAGGTCATGATGAATGTCAGTTCTGAAGCTATGAATTGATGATGGATAGAACCACTACCTACCGCATGTAGGCATAAAATTGGTCTCAAGAGAAGGGCGCAGGTGGAGCGCATGGAGGATTCCAAGGTCGTGGAAGAGGAAGAGGAGGAGGGGTTGGTAAAGGTCGTGGACAAGTGATATGTTATAAGTATGGTGAGGTAGGACACTTCGCACGAGATTACCAAAACCCAACACATTTGTCACGCCAATACTGCAGATAGTTTGACCATGTGACAGAAGATTGTCTAATCCTTATAGCAAAAATGCAAGAAAAGAAGATTTAGCTCCAGCAGCCTACACAAAATATCCAGATGATGAGGGCAAAACCACATGAAGAAGATCATAGTGTAAATATAGTAATAATAAGTGGTATGACTACTCGAGAAGATAAGGGAAAACAACTAGATATCGAGGGATGGGTGCGCAAGGCCACTTAAAAGGAAGTTGGATTTTACCTTCACCAAGCTAAAGAAACATTCATGGAAGCCAAGAAGGGCTTCACTGAGGCCTCCCCCTCAGGAAACCAAGGGAAATTTTGAGAAACTAGTGTGATGCAGGAGGTAGATCTGCCAGTATTAGTTACTTTTCTAAAGAACTGTATGAAGTTACAACGTGATAATAAAGTAGTAGAAGGGATGTAAGAGCTAATCGATAAGTGCACGAATAAAGAAAAGACCCATGATAAATAACACACCGTGAGAAAAATTGGTAAGCATAAGAAGTGAACGGGGTGCGAGATGAGGCTGACCACACAAATAGGAGAACATGAAATGGACTAGATAGTCTTGGATCTAGAATCTAATGAAAATGTCCTACCTAAGCAGATGCGGGAAAGAATGGAGAGGCCTGCACTACAGTGGTCTCCTATCCAAATGTGCATAGGTAATCAATAGAATATTATTCTGATGGGGTGAAAATATGGTGTAACACTAGACATTGAGGGCGCAAGTGCACTAGCTAACTTTGAGGACATTGAAATAGTGGATGATAGTAACTCATTCCCTGCACTACTGGGGATTGGCTAGACTTTTGACATGGATGCAGTAATCAATTTGAAGAAGCAAAAGATAAATTTTGAAAGGAAGGCACTTTGGGTTGTAGTCCCACTAGACCCTACGAAGGGAGAATGCTATGTTGAACCTATTCGCAACTTTATGGAGGATGACGGTGATATGGATCAGATATACAAGATCACAACACGAGAAGAAGATTGGATCAATCCTATGGCCGATGGATGAATTGCATGGGACAGGGATAATTCCTGCACCTCATACTCAGATGAAGAGCTTGAGCACTGGCATAATCAGTTGCATGAAGTATCTAAACTTTGGTGTAAGATGATGATCAAATCACTAAGGTGTGTTTCAACTGAGGTAAGAAAGCTTCCACATTATGATGGTTTGATTGATGTGGATCTATTTTTGGATGAATTTGAAAGGGAAGTACCTAAAGAACATCATTTCTAAGCACTAGAGTTGGCACTGCACACTACGTCTTCCCGTTGGTGGGGTACACACAAGGAGAGCTTCGCTGGATGGAAGGAATATAGAAGAATAGTGAGATTAAGGTTTGGATATTTCAATACCTAAATTATAGAGAAGTATAGGGGGAATGATGATCTGCGTGATCATTTGGCATGATGGACTAAGGCTCGGGGACCGAAGCCATAACTAGAATGGGTGCACATTATTTTTCATAACTTAGATACAATCCCTATGAACTAGTATTTAGAAACAAAGCTTCACTATGGGATAACAAAGTGGGACATATTAAGAGAAATTTTTTCATTGACTTTTAGATTTGAGGATGGGTTTGAATGCATTGATGAAGCACTCCAGGAGATAAAAGATGATATATTCAAAACACTTACGGAACCAGTAGAATGGACTCAGCCGGATTGGAGTACACAGTTGTGCCATGTAGTGGAATGCTAGAATGTGATTGTTGAGGAGGAAGAAGAAGATCCATGAAATATTAACATTCCAGAGACTGAGGGACAATGCGAAGTTGAAGGACCGAAAGAAGAAAAAATAGAGATATCAGAGCCTTTGAAAACTAGACATGTAAATTTTGGATCCAAAGTAGAGCTTAAGTTTGCAAACATAGGAGATTGTTGGGATGAAGATACAGTCAATAAGGTGGCTGAATTGCTGCAAAAATACCAGGATCTATTTCCAAAAAAATTTTGAGATCTGAAGGGGATCGTTAGAGATTTGGGCGTTATGAGGATTACGTTGAAACTAGATGTGAAGCTTGTTAACTAGAGACCTTATCGGCTAAAGTTGAAGTATAAAGAAAATGTATGCTGAGAGCTTGATAAGATGCTAGATGCCTGTATGATTGAACCAGTAGAATAATATGATTTAGTGAGACCAATGGTTGTCCAAGAGAAGAAAAGGAAAGGTGAAATCGGGATATGCGTAAATCTAACAAAACTAAAATATGCATGTGTGCATGATCCATTTCCAACAACATTTACAGATGAAGTGTTAGAGAATGTTGGAGGAGAGGAAGCTTATTCATTTACTAATGTATTTTCATGATACCATGAAATAAATATTGCACTGGAGGATCAAAGCAAGACAACCTTCACGATGGAGTGGGGTTGTTTTCAGTATACAATAATGCCATTTGGATCGAAGAACACACCTGCAATCTTCTCTGAGGTAGTAATCGCGATGTTCAAGGAATTTATTCATAAATTTTTGGAGGTTTATTTTGATGATTGGACTGTGTTTGGGTTGGTGAACTGCCATGTTGCAAGTCTGCATCTTATTCTGGACATATGCCAAAGATATCAGATTGCTCTGAACTTGAAGAAGTGCATATTTTATGTGCCCTTTGGAATATTACTTGGTCATGCAGTATATAAGCAATGATTGATGGTGGACCCTACGAAGATTGCTATGATTGTGAATTTGGAAGCTCCCAGGAATTTAAAATAGTTGCGCACGACCTTGGGGCATACTAGGTATTATAGAAAGTTTATCAAGGCATATGCTTAGATAACCGCATCGATGGAAAAACTATTGAAGAAAAGATGTGATGCTTTGTTGGGATGAAGAATGTCAGCGCAACTTGGATGTATTGAAGGAGAAGATGGTGACTACGCCTATTTTGGTGTTTCTAAACTGGAAGAAATAATTACACTTCCATGTGGATGCCTCTTGCATTATTCTAGGTGTGGTATTAACACAGGCAGGAGAGGGAGATATTGATCATCTAATAGCCTTTGCAAGTGGAAATTGTCAAAAGATGAAAAAAATATTCCACTACAGAGTGTGAAGGACTGGCAATGATCTACATGCTACAAAAATTTAGACATTACTTTTTGGGTGGACATTTTAAAATGTATACAGATCACTTTGCGCTAAAGTACCTAGTCAATAAGCCTGTGTTTAGGGGGGGAATATGCCGATGGTTATTGTTTTCTCAAGAGTATCACTTTGAAGTAATCGTGAAGTCTGGAAGGATGAATGTAGGACCAGACCACCTGTCAAGGATTGAAACAGGCGAAGAACCAAATATTTTGGAGGAAGGAATGATGGATGTGTAGCTCTTTGTCGTGTGCACCGAGGATGACCATTTTTTTGATATCATTTAGTTTTTAACCATAGGTACAACTCCAAAAGGATATTCCACTCAGTAGAAGAAGGAATTAGTAGTCTACTTTACAGATTTTTTAGTGATTTCAGGTCACTTGTATAAGATGGGAACAGATGAAATACTGCGAAGGTATGTTCCAGAGTTTGAGCGTGCTAGTATCCTTGTTGAAGCACATGGAGGAGTAGTGAGAGGGCACTATGCAGGACAAGAAACTGCGCAAAATATTTTGCATGTAGGTTTATGGTGGGCGACATTACATAAGGATTCTAAAGCATACTGCATGGCATACGATACTTTCCAAAGGATGGGAAAGGCTTTGCAAAGAGATGAATTTCCCCTTAACCCTCAGGTGTCACTGCAAGTATTTGATAAGTGGGCTATAGATTTTATAGGACCGACATAGCCACTAGGAAAGAAGATGGGTGTGCGGTATATTATTACTGCAACAGAGTACTTAACAATACGGACAGAAGCATAGCTGGTGAAGGATTGTACTACTGCCACTGCAATGAAGTTCCTGTTCGAGTATGTCTTAACACAGTTTGGGTTTCCTAAGGTATTGATGAGTGATAGGGCTACACATTTTTTAAATGAAAAAATCATTTTGATGCTTGAAGAATTTAGGTGTACCATCAAAAGAGTTCACCTTACCACCCCCATGCCAATGGTACTGTAGAAGCATTCAATAATATTTTAGAGAACTCATTGAAAAAGGTCTGTAATGTGTATAGGAATGAATGGGATGTGCATGTACCAGTAGTTCTATGGGTATATAGGATGACCTGTAAGAAGTTGACAGGCCAAACTCCATTTAGGTTGGTCTATGGGATCGAGGCGATGATGCTTATGGAATACAGTGTGTCAAGCCTACGTATTGCAGCATTGACAGAGATGGTGGATTGCAAGATCTTGGAGGAATGGATTGCGTAGTTACTGGAGCTAGGAGAAGATCGCTTTCTTGCGTGATCTCACCAGCAAGTGCAAAAGGAATGAGAAAAAGGCTGACATGATAGGCATATTAATTTGTGCACTTTCAAGATGGATGATTTGGTGTTGCTATATGACAACAAATTCAAGAAGTTTATGGGCAAATTTCAAATTCACTAGTTAGGACCATATGTTATTAAGGAAATCACGGATGGTGGCATAGTTCACCTCACGAAGTGGAATGGGGAACCATTCCCTCAAAAAGTGAATGGAAGTAGGTTGAAGCTATATATAGGGGATTCTGGCCTTGTGCAATGACTATATGGTTGCAAGACAATATTAGCACTCTAGGAAGTTGCAAGGGGAGCAAGACTTTAAACTACACTGCTAGAAGAGGAGACAAATATTGTAAAGGGGCTGTGAGATGGATGAAAAAGGTACGACAGAAGACACTGTGACAAATGAAGCTATGACGAATGGAGCTACGATGGTGAGCTGCTCCACAAGGGCTAGTTCTGTGCAACCATGCCCAAAAGTAGCCTTTGCAGTCACTGTTCATGATTGGATAGTGAAAATCCAATTAGGAGGAGTAGGTAGGCAACATTTATGGCGAAATATTTGGATATTTGATGCCAAATCCATATTTATGACCAGAAAATGGAGGGAACGTTCGGATTTGAATTCAAAGTCTCCTATATATCTAACATGTTAGTCTACTGCATAACACTTTGATCTCTCAGAAATTGGTACAAGCCCTCTTGTTTTCGCTATATGAATCAACAGGTTTTGGAGGACCTAATTTCCAGTCCTACATTCATGAAGCTACCTGAAATTAGCCAGCAGCTTATTCTCGAACATATGTCTACTCTAGTAAGTTCTGAAGTCGTTGTCTCTCAAGCAAAGAGACCTGAATTTATTTCCATGGAAGCTACACCCTCAGTGTCGAGGTCGCCTTGGCCAAAGCAATCAACTGCTAAGGAGAAGTAGAAGAAACCTGTACCAGTGACACAGTCATTGAGGAAGAACCTGGAGGTTTGAAAAAAAGAAAATAAGGACAAGGGAAAGTAACTGGAGGAACCAGTCGACTTGGAGGTAGAGGAGCTCCGCGATGGAGTTGAGGAGTTTGATGCTAAGGAGGCAAGCCTATCACACGGCTCCCAACGTATATTCCTCCACGAAAAGGGAAATCCAAGGTAACCAAGGAATTGGATCTGGGAAAATTCACAATCTCTACATCGTTGTTGCTAGAGGAGGTAGTTTTTGAAGGCGCGCTCTTAGCGTGAATCCCAGTGTTGAGGATGGAGGATTGGGATCTCACTGACCACGAGAAAGTCCCTCACTTGACCACCAATAAATACATGACCAAGATTTATTATGAAGAAAATAGTGTCACAAGGCTAGAAGCCATGAAATGGGTCAAAGGCATCGAGTAGGCCAGATTACTACATATGCTTTGCATGCTGCACTTTCACTGGTCGATTATCAACATTGTCTATATGTGCCAGCTGCTCAAACTAGTGCATGATGGGTTCTTATGGCTAGGTGAACCTATCCCTATAACTAATATGATTATCCATTGTTTGGTATACAACCAAAGTCCCACATTGACTAGAAGTGGGGAGGATCATGGGTATATAAGGATGGACAAATATCTCCATTGGTATGAGGCCTTTTGGGGTAAGTCCAAAAGAAAATCCATGAGAGCTTAGGCCAAAGTGGACAATATCATACCATTGTGGAGATATGTGGTGTCCAGAGTCCTTACAATTGGTATCAGAGTCATGCCCCGAAGTTAGCCAAGTGGATGAATCCTCGGAATGCCGAACGAAGGTTGTGGGCCCTGGTAATATCACGATGAGATCCGTGGATGAGCTCGGTTAGACAGGCGGTGTGCTCCGGATTCTTCATGGACGTGTCCTG
>APFE031678283.1:0-10195 GCA_000404065.3 Pinus taeda | reverse complement strand
AAATGCTTTATGAATTAGTGCAGGGAACATGAGTTTATCATCAAAAAACCTGCAAGCAAGTACATATACATATACATAACTGAAAAACTCTGTCAAATGATACATGAATCGTGGCATGGACGCATCCATCCAAAGAATGATCATGAAATGGATCTAGGCATGGGCGCAACCATCCGATCAAGAGGATCATATCAAAACCAAGGTATGGTCGCAGCCATCCAATAATGAGAAGGATCACATATGATAACTCATGGTATGGTTGCAGTCATCCATCTGAGAGAGACATGCATATCAACATAATCATGTCACACCTCTTTGTGACCTAGACTTTTGTGACATAAGCCTAAGGTCTTGCGCTCCAACACGACTCAATCAAAGTACAAGTTCTAACATGTGAATAGATGTGTTAACATCGAACATGCTAGAAAATAGCTTGAATGTCGACCAATGATGTAAACTAATAACAAGTGCGAGAGAAACCACCAATAATCATAATGGTCCTCAAGGTACTATCAGCACAAGTCACGGAATGTATAGAGGAACTGAAATTGAGCACCTGGGAAATCACTCAATCTAAAGCCAATGATGCGAACTTGTCCTCCAGTGCGAAGAACTTGCCATTAGGGGATGCAAGCTCTAAGGCACCAGAAGGGAGTCTCTCAGTCAAATTCTTAGATAATGAGTTGAAGTTGACAGGAAGCGACCGCATGAAAGGAGGGCCATAATGTATCCCACATCATCGACACAAGACAAAGGGATGCAAAATGATTTTGGATGATACAGAGAATCAAGGGTAAATGTAACTACATAAGGACAACTCTTGAACATATCAGCGACATGACTGGAAGTTTGGCAACTTTTGGATCCATAGGATCGATGGTCATGATGATGTGGCAGAGATCAAATGGAAGGAAAAAATGAATGGCCCAACCCAGGAAGGTCAACGATAAAAAGGAGGATATCCCATCCCGACATGAAGAAGAAAGTGTCATGTTCAATAGTGAGCTGCCGACATAACTGATTGGATTTCCAAATTTCCCCCACCATTCCTGGCAGGTACCCCAATTATTTTTTAATTGCAAGCTTGAAGGGGATAGCATATGATTGCACTATAAGTTCATCCTTCAGATGAATCCAACCTAGTAAGTTTAACGAGCCCTAGGAAGGAGAAGCTCATGTTCGTCATGGTGACGAATCCAGTGTAGTTTAATATTTTAACGAGTCTAACAAAGGTGTAACTCGATATCTTTTTCATTTTTAGAGAGTTTCAAAAAGACAAGGAAAAGAAAACTCTGCATGGTCCCTTTTCGTACATTTGTGTCTCTTGAGCCCGAAAAGGTAGAAAACGATGCTTGAGAGAACTGCTTGACCATTTCATTCAAGGAGTACCTTTTTCGTAAATAGTTCATCCTAGCCCGAAAAATGGGTAAACATATACTGGGCGCACAATGTTTTGCATCCATTAACAAGTTCGAAACGGCAAGGGCTCGACTATCTTTTCATGTTTTAAAGGGTCAGAAAAGAGCTTGAAAGTGGACCCCATATTTTATTCTCTTTTATGAGTCAAAAGGGAAAAATACTCGACAATATCTTCATTTGAGTTTTACAAGTCGAGAAAAGAGCTGAAACGTCAGTTGGCATCATCTTCGAACATCCATCACCTGCCGCCGCGCAAAAAGGTAAAGTGCATTATCCAATTCTTGAGGAAAAATAAGTCAAAATACTTACAAAACCTAATATTTCATGAAAAACTGAATAAAAGGGAGGAAAAGTAAATATTTTTTACCATTTACCATTTTACCTTGCTATGAAAAACTTTTCACCCACTTTTTCCCTAGTTGTTCCGGAGCAGATTGTGGGAGATCTGGGAGGCCATTCACCAAGCCGCCAGTTGCAAGTAAGAGCCAAGACCCTAAGCTCCATTTCCATACTGTTTATTCCTACTTTCATCCATTTTTTGGATTTTGGAGGGAGGTTTTGGAAAAAAAAAATTCACCCTCGGTCAGCGTGAGTTCCAGGCACAGAATCGCGTTGGCTAAGGGTGATTAAAATGCCTAATCGTGTCATCGGTGCAACTGCTTTTAAAGCAGGTGCGCCAGCGCCGTGAAGAAGGAAAAAACCCTTTTTCTCCCAAAATCACCATTTGAATCCAAATTTTATTGGCAAAAAATGATTATTGACTTGAATACATGGTTTTTGCAGGAAAGAATCGTTGAAAATGGTAGACTGGAAAGAATGTGAGCACGAATATGTGGACACTCAGGAACTGAACGATCCAAATTGCCTGAACGCTTTGAGGAACTGTGGGCTTCTCAAGTTTTTTCTCACATCAGGGATGCAGGCCCAACCTGAGCTACTTTGTTACCTGATTAGTCTCTGGGACATAAATCGGGAAATATTCATTATTGGTGACTAGGAGTTGGAGTTAGAAACTTCAGACATATATTTCATCATAAGACTGTCCCGAAGAGGGGAACCAATCAACCTATATGGGTCATGACCGATTGGGGTAAGCATATCGATGCTACTTGTCGAACATTGCCCTGAAGCCCTCAAATCCAAGAGCAACAAGATTGGGATTACCACTATGCAAGATCTGACACTGAGGATGCTATTGTTGACTATTAACAAAGTGGCGGGGTCCCAAGTAGTGCACGAGACTAATAAGTTGAAATTTCTATATGCCATCGATGTACAACACTGACGATTTTCAATTGGGTGGAGCCATGAAGATCAACATAAATCGCCAGCTGACAAAAGCTAAGACGAGGAATCTGAAGAAATTTTGCTTCAGATCCATACTAGTAACCTTTTTCTTGGAACGGATGCCACTGTTCTAGTACCAACTAACCGAGGTAGATCCTCTGATGCCACGGGACCCATGGATAGCCGTTGGAGTTGTTTGATGTCTAAGATCACTGGGGGCTACCATATGTCTTCCAGGCTCGCCTTCTTGTCATGGCTACGATGACAGGTGATCGTCGTGGAGGATTGGCCATACAGTGGCACTGACTTCCATGGAGATCTGGACATGCCACTGCTAGATGGGGAGGATTTCGACAACGAAGGTAAAAAATCAATTTTTAATTATGTGATTTTTTAGTTTTTTTTGGGATATATGTGTTTGTAACATTTTGTTTTATTAATGCAGATGTTGGACCAGAGCGTCCTGTTGAGATGTCCCTGATAGCCAAGCGCGTCAACCACCAGTTTAATGTCGCTCCTTATCAGGAGGGGAGTGACAACGAGAAGGAGAACACGAGGAACCTTGAGGGGTTGACTCGTGGTATCCTAGAGTATGCTCAGGTGGGAGACATCCCTCGCCAGTACCAGAGACACACGGTGGGAGTATCGGATTGGATCCGCCGATTGCTGACTTGTGTTGCACGAGCAGTTTCATGCTACCACGATCACCATGTTGATTAGTTCCTAGGTCCAACATTTTACATTTTTGAGGCCTGCGTGCCACAAATATATGAGGCCTGCATGCTGTCGATGTTATTTTTGAACACACATATTATATTTTGGGGTTTTGATGTATCAAACATTATCACCATATATATTATATATATATATATATATATATAATTATACTATATATATATATATATATTATACTTTATATATATATATATTATATATATATATGCTATATTTTCTTGCTTACTATGGTACAAATGATTTGTTTTTTCTTTTCACATGTTTCGTAAATGTCTATCCAACACATAATTAGGTAATGCATATGTCAATGTATTCATGCGTCTAGGAATATGATGATGTGTAATGTAATACAAATTCCTTTCTAGTAGATGAATACATAGATACATTCTCAATATCTGAGGGTTTCTAACAGAATATTTCTTGTTGAGTTGAAGGACAACATGCTGTGAATCCAGGTTGACAACCAATTCTTGAATGTCAAGAGCAATGGCTTCTGACAATAGTTCGATGACTGTGCTATATTCAACAATGTTATTAGTCATGTGACCTAAAAAAATACCTTGAAGATCAATCAGCTCACTGTGAGGGTCTTAAAAGGCCCACACCGTGAAGGACAGATTTCGGGTACTACGGCAAGCACCATCAGGGAAATCGATATGAGGAGTCACATACATCTGCAAAGCAGGGAAAACATAGTAAACATGAAAGTTGTTTGAAAACTAATACACCAAACCACACTGCACAAAAATGAATGACACACTAATGTACACAAGTAACCATACAAGACGACGTACGCATAGTACTTTTTGAGATAAAGCCCATTTTGGGGATTGTCCAAAGGATTGCCTTCATAATCAATTAGCTCATAGGCCCCTTTTTGCAAAATGTGTTTTACAATGTAGGTCCCATGCCACATGGGTTCGAACTTGCCTGCCCCCAACTTATCATTAGCTTGATCGTATAATAAAACCAAATCACTCTCAAAGAACGCACGGGGGGAGACTGACCGATCAAAGTAGGGCTTGACTCGCTTCTTTTGTGCTTCGATGACCAAAGCAGCGAGACAACGAGTCTCATCCAACCATTCTAAATATAAGAGGCACTCTTCCTGAGGTGATGTTTCGAGGAGAAGTTTGATAGCTAGCTTGAGTGAAGGAATTTCGCATTCAATCGGTAACGTTGCTTCCAGACTGTAGACAAGATGGAATGGTGTGAAACCAGTTGCATCCTTGGTCAAGGTTTGGTAAGCCCACAGAGCTGAAAAGAGCATGAGATGCCAATTTGACTTGTGCATCCCAATAGTATGATGAAGCATTGTAACCAAAACTTTATTCACAGCTTCAACTTGACTGTTGGCCTGAGGGTAATATGGGGTTGAGCCATCGTGGTGCAAACCCAAGGTAGAGGTCATCTCAACCATTATGTAATCTTGGAAATGGGAGCCATGGTCTGTGACAATGGCTTGAGGTATGTCAAACCTGGAAATAACGTGATTGAAAAGAAATTGAGCCTTTGTTTTACTGTCTGCAGAGTATGTAGGCATCGCTTCGGCCCATTTGGTGAAATAATCTACAACAATGATAATATAACCATGCCCCCTAGTTGAACAAGGATTACATGCCATATAGTCAATGTCCCATTTGGAAAAATGACCAACAGTAATGACGGGGTGTAGGTGAGCGGGTGGGGCACACATCTTGCGTTGGTAAATTTGGCATTCAAGGCACTTGCAAACAACAAGGATGCAGTCCTTGAAAATGGATGGCCAAAAAAAAGCAACATGAAGGATTTTTTGTGTGGTAGCATAGCCAGACATATGACCACCACATGCATTAGAATGGTAGTCGTTGAGAACTCTCTCAGCCTCCTCGAGAGTAAGACATTGACGAAGAACTGAATTGACACCGACACGGTATAAAATATCTCCAATAATACGGTAGGGTTGGGAATGATGCCGAATCCATCGGCGATCATCCTTATTCAACGTGGAACGGAACGTGGATGTTTGGAGATACATGATGATATCATTGTACCACAGGTCAAGGGTATTGATCAAGAAAAGAGTCTCGTCTGGAAGTTGTTCATCGACACTAGTGGGGAGAGATGTAGAAGGAAGGGAGCAAATCAACTCGACAAAAACTAGTGATTTCTTAGATTTGGTAGTGGTAAACACCAAATCCAATTCTTGCAGGATGACAATCCATTTAGAATACTTGTCCCCCAACAACTGACGAGTTAGGATATCGGTCATGGGGCTGCATTCAAAAATCACAGTAGTAGTGCATAAGAGAATGTAGTGCCGAAAGCACTGAAAAGCCTGTACGACAGTCAAATCCAACTTCTCGACATGGGCATAATGTGTTTTGTTGTCGAGGAGATTATGACTAAGGTAGTAGATAACATGTTCGTTGCCTTCATCGTCATCTTCTACCAATACCATAGCAATGGTGCTAGGGGTTGCAGCCAAGTAAAGGAAGTAATCACGATGACAATCCAAGGGATGCAACAAAGGTGCATTTACGAGGACAACCTTGAGGTCATCAAAAGACTTTTGGGCAACCTCATCCCAGACAAAGGGCATTCCTTGTTTGAGCAACCAGGTAAATCCTGAAGCTACCCCAACATAATTGGGTATGAAATGACGGAGGAAATTTTCCTTTCCTTGCAGGCTCTGGTGTTGGTGCAATGAAGATAGAGGGGGTAAATTTACAATGGCCTTGAATTTAAGTGGATCAAGGCGAATACCATCTTTGGAAACGATAAAGCCGAGGAGTACTCCAGATTCTATGCAGAAAACATTTATGCAGGTTTAACCGAATGTTGTAGTGTCTACAACGAAGAAAAATCTACGAAGATGGTCAAGGTGATCTTAGCGCTTACGAGAATGAGCGGGAAGGTCATCCAAGTAAGGCTGAACGATGTTGCGAATATCGTGAAATGCATAGGACATCGCCCGTTGAAATGTAGCCCCAACATTTTTGAGGCCAAAAGGGAGCTTTTTGTACATGAAAGTACCCCATGGATAGATAAAAGATGTCTTTTCTTGATCGACGGACGCAATGTTAATCTGGTTATAACCAAAAAAACCGTCCATAAAGGAAAAAATTTCGCTTCCAACACATTCATCAATGATATGATCAATGAAGGGAGTAGGGTAGTTATCCTTAGGACATGCACGATTGAGATCACGTTAATCAATGCAAACATGGATCATGCCTTGTTTCTTTGTCACCGGGACAATATTTGACACCCAATCTATAAGAGGGATCATATAGATGAATCCAGCTTTGAGAAGTTTTTCAACTTCACCCTTGATAGCAGCGACATTCCTAGGGTGCACTGGGCAGAGCTGTTGGCGAATGAGCTTCACGTGAGGATAGGTTGGTATTTCATGCACAACGATGCTAGGATCTATTAGCACAGTTCTAGGCTAAGTCATGAGTAGGTTTTAATTTTTTTTATTTCTTAGGATTAATTTTGTAAATTTAAAATTTTTTTAAAACGCTACAGGAATTTTCGGTTGCGCCCGATTTTCTTGTTTAGACAGTCTTCCCTGTTTTTCGGAAAGTCTTTTTGTTCCTATTTTATTTCCTATTTTTTAAATTTTCCGATGCTACTAGAATTTCTAGTAGCATCTCCCGTTTAAAAAAAAATAGAGCCAAAAACACAATTGTTTTTTATTGTCCACATGTCATAATGGTGAAATGATTAATCCAAATCATAAAATTTTGTGGTTGGATAGGTCATAAACTTTAAGTCAAGTCAAGTGGTAGTGGTTAATCGATTTGATTGATCGTATTAGCTAGGTGTCAGTCACAACCATAGCCAGTCGTTGCCTACCCCACTGATCTTAAATAAACCTGTGTTTCCAAAGTTAAAACGTGTCTACAGCGTCAGTCTTGGCCAGAGGTTTAAATTCCAACAACCGTTATTTATGTTCCACATAATACGCTACAGAGATTTCCGTACAGTCCGAATTAAAGCAAGAAAATTCCCGGATTTGCAAAAAATCTCATACAACCACCTGTAGCAGATTAGCTGGACTCTCTAAAGCAACTCAACTTCATCATTACTATTACATGCTATCTATTATGACATGAAATATCATTTAATTATGAAGGATCATATGCATAGGATATTGAACCAAAACTTCATCTCAAATATTCGAAAATGGAGTAAATTTCACCATTTCGAATTTCTGAAGTGCAACAAAAGAGACAGTGATTAAGGAGGTTAAGAACACATCCTAGATTTTCAAGCAACATAATTCAATCTAATTGCAGCATTTGTTGGGTAAGCTTCCATACATTGACATCTATTCTTCATAACAAATAAGCAAATATATATGGCACCAAAGTCTAGAAAGGTTGAAAGCTTAAGAGAATCGAACCTTCAGGAGCTGAACTAGTTGATGCTAATCCAAGTGTTAGAAGACTTTTTATTTAGGCAGGCTAGTATCAACTCTGCACCAGGTTAGGAGGTTCACATTAAGGTGTAGCCCAAGAGTTTACTCAAAATTTCAATGGACAGGAAGCTACCATCTTTGGTTTCAAATTGCAGGTTTCAGAACAGTCAATTGCAGAAGCTTTTAACCTTCCCCAGGAAGGAGAAAAGTGGTTTAAGGGACAACTCATTATAGGAGGAGATCTCAATGCTTTTATTAGAGATGAATACAAAGATCCTAACTGGGCCAAAGGAATTCCCAACAATTATCTTAAGAAGGAATGGGAAGAAACAGTCAAACTGGTTAAGATTTTTCTCACTTGTGAGAGAAGGTATACAGTAGTATCTCTTTACCATATGAGGTTTCTTTTTCATTTTGTAGGTATGAGAACTCTTAATCTGACCTATTTCATATTGAAGATCCCGAGAAAAATGGAAGCCATAATTCAAACACACCATGAGGCATCATAATACAACCTGTATCATCAGGCAATTATCAAGGTTCTAGTTGAAGAAGAACTGAAAAAGAGAAACCAAACTTGGGAACATTTCTTGTTTTACAGGGCAAGCTAACCTGCACCAAAACTCCAAGAAAATGCTAAATATTCTTCAACACAGGTTCAGACAGAAAGGACATCAACTACATCAGCTAAAGGAAGTTCCAAAAGAAATGCAAAGAAGGAAAGTGTAAGAACCAAAAGCAGCAAAGAAAAGCCTTTAGCTGCTGGATCTGAAAAGAAAAAGGAGCAAGGTGAAAGCTCTTCTGCCCAGAAAACAAAAAGCATGAAAATAGTTCCTCTTATTAGACCTTTTCCTAAGGTTTACACAAGAAATCGGAGAAAAAAAAACTTGTAGCTGAAGAGAAATCTAAAGCGCAGGTGCTTCTTGAAATTTTGGAGCACATGAACAACAATAAGAAAACCAGCCTATTGGTTCTGATGAGGAATTGCTGAGAGAAGTAGGGTATAAAAGGACCAGTAAAAACAAGAAAGAAGAAATAAAACTAGTTGCTGGAGCTAGGAGGAGACATACTAGGGAAAGAAACAAATACAGACTGAAATCAAAAGCCCTAAATAATCCTAATTTACTGACTGAAGTAATAGTCATAGAAGAACAACATACAAAGTTGCAGACTGAGGATTGTAGGTTATAACCCCGTACAGAAATTACTTGTATACGAATTCTAAAACACATAAAATAAACAATGCGAGAGCATAACACATAAAACACATATTCACAGATATTTTCCCCTAGATCCCAAAAATGGGACTACTAACTTGATTTTTCATTATATTCCTTTCAATGTTACGATACATATTTATACATGCCAAAGCATCCAATACCATGGAATGAAAACCATCGCATCCAAAACCATGGACAAAAATCAATCGCGTCCAAAACCGTGTGTGAAAAATCATGCACAAAACCATAGGTAGGTCTGCCCAACCTAACATAGGGTCCAAAACCAAATTTTTCCGGGTTGCTTCCCTGGACCCCATAGAGTGGGGTTACCCACACCTCTCAAACCCCCTGTGACCCCCTCGCTAAGCAATCGACGCAATGAAGGGGGGGCTCCGCCCCCCCTTCTAACCCCCCGGTTAACTACATGGGCTAGTCATGGAAAGAATATAACAGAATCCAACATTCTCCCACTTGTTGTTTTCTTTCCACAGGGGGCCATAGGAGAGCTTCATTTATCCAGCCCTGCAACGCCCATTGTTTCTCTACACCAAGAGAACTTCTCAGAGCTCATAGATTTTGTCAATGCATCTGCAATATTCTTCAAAGTGTTCACCTTTACCGGCAACACCTTTTTTCCTTCTATCATATCCCTCACAAAGTGATACTGAACATCAATGTGCTTTGTCTTTGAATGATAAGCAGGGTTCTTTGCCAAGAAAATTGCACTTTGGCTGTCACAGTCTATCCTTATAGCTCCCTGTACTAACCCCATACTTGAACACAATCTCTGCAACCAAACTGCTTCCTTGCTTGCATGAGTGGCTGCCATGTATTCTGCCTCTGTAGTTGATAGTGCCACTACAGATTGTTTCTTACTCATCCAACTGACTGCACCTCCAAATAGGTTAAACACATACCCACTTGTAGATCTTCTCTGACCCAGATCTCTAGTCCAGTCTGCATCAACAAAGCCACGAATATCCAACACTCTGTCCAATCCTGGTCTTCCTTGGTAGCACAACCATAATCACTAGTGCCACGCAAATACCTGAAAACCCAGTTCACTGTTGTCTAGTGCTCCTTCCCTGGTTTTGACATAAACCTGCTCAATACTCCCACTGCATGTGCA
>APFE031678277.1:2772-41636 GCA_000404065.3 Pinus taeda | reverse complement strand
ATATATATATATACTTTAGTACACATAAAATGATTTTCACCTAAAAAATAATAAATTTAAACACTTACAAAAAATACACATTTTGCATATAAACATAATTAAAAAGAATACACATTTCATACATTTTCGCTAAAAATGATATGTCAAACAAAAGATTTTTATGGAAAAAATTGAATATAAAAAGTTTAAAAAATGGTAAATTTTATGAATTTTTTGTCCAAAGATGATAATATTTGAAGTATTTTTAATTATTTCCCCAAATGATGATTCACTTTAAACTTCAAGTAAAAGTAACAAAAAGAAACACAACTTTAACATTTAAAAAAAAAAGGTTTAAAACAACAATACAAATACAAATACAAATATTTTTTTATAAATAAAATTGAAAACCAAATGAAAAAAAAATATAGGGAGGGAGAAGCGAAAACGATCATTTATCGCCTTAATGAAGAAATAGAGTCGAAATTTGCTTGGGGGTTAAGCAAAGCAACAAATAACCAAGCAGAAGCTTTAGCCCTTTGGCAAGGCCTGAAGATTATAAGATCAAGGGGGCTTCGACAACTAATAGTCTTTGGTGATTCTATTATTGTTTTTCAAAAGTTTCACAAAGTCAAAGATCACATAGAAGAAGACCTGCCACAGATTTTCTCCAGAATATGGTTGCAAATTCAGAAGTTCGAACCCATTGCCTTCTACCACATTAAAAGGGATAATAATCAATGCGCTGATGCACATGCCAATTAGGGAGAAAATCTTGAGCAAGAGATAATAATTTAGGACCAAGGAGATCCATATATATTTCATATCCCATGATCCTTAATTTAAATATGAATGGGATCATCATGTCCCAATTAATCCCCTTCAGAGGTTTGATTAGATTGGAATGAAGGTTTGTCATGCCACTTAATGACAACTCTAATTCCATGATAGTGGAAAATCTTGACAGACGACATTCTTGCAAGTCATGTCGTGGCGGAAGAAAAACCAATTGGGTGAGCGGGGTATGTGATGTCATGTTTGAGGACAGGTGGAGCATCGTCTCATGCACATTTATACTTAACATCAAGGAAATTCAGGCGATACTCCATTCACTTTGGAAAAGTCATTTTTATATGATCTTGGAAGCAGGGTGAAGGATACAATGATGGAAATTCATGTTAGGAGTGTGCATGGATGGGACAATGACATCCAATGTGACAAGATTGGTGTTGAAGTAGGAGGAATCTATGCTAAGGCATATAAGTGCCATCTGTTGGTCCTAGAATTATTATCGGTCTGTGTTAGAGCTCGAGCGTCCTATAGTATGGCATCTCCAAGTAGGGGCGGTCGCAGAGAACATGGTAAGGACTAGTTGGGAACAATAATGGCAGACCTTTCAGCCCTTGTAAACAAAGCTTGGTGATCAGGTGGCTTTGGAAGCCTGTTCCCATTTCCCATTAGTAGCAAAGTATTTGGAAGAGTTGTGTGAGGATGTGGGGTGGCTCTAACTTTTTAGAAACCAAGGTGGATAACTTGAGTTTAAAAGTGGAAGGTATTGAAATAATAATGGAAACGACGACTTTGGGTGTCCTTAAATAGGTGTTTGAGAGGATTCCCGAAATTTCTCCTCCCAATGTGAAAGTCGCTTCTCAGCTTGCCAAACCCTTGGATCAAACAATGGTTATGATGCTCCCTCAACAAATGGAAGCAGAATAGGATGGATATCCTGAAATCCCCAAAGTTGAAAAGGAAGACAATGGTTAGCCGAAATTGTTTTATTTTAAATGTTTTGTATGTGTGTGGAATATAATGGAGTGTTCTGGAGGCTCTATAAATAAATGTAGTTAGAATTATAGCTAGGAAAAGGAAAAGCAAAAAAAATGTTGTTTTTTGAACAATTTCGGAATGTTGATAAAAAATAACAATCTTTGAATGTAAGAGTATTAACCTATTTTCCAATTGGATTAATATAAACTACCTTTTTCTTTTAAAAAATATTATTAAAAAAAGATCACCCTTGGAACTTCCCATTCCTAGAATCAACGGGGAAGCACGAAGGGCGATTTTTTTTAATATATATATATATATTATATTTTAATAGTTTTTTAATAAATAAAATATTTAGTTATTTTATTTTATCTTTTATTATTTAATTTGTGTTTTTTTTTATTTTATATTATATATATATAATATATATATATATTATATATGTATCATTTTTTAAATTTATTTTTTTGTTCATTTTTTTTGTAAGCTTGGTGGGACTACATCTTCATCATGTCCAATATATCACCCCATTGGGTGGGGAATTGAACTGGTGACTTCACATAAAGGAGTGCCTTAACAAAGCACCCAATCACTATCTATCCAAGACCCTGTGTACTTTTCAATTTATTTTTTATTTTTTATTTTTATTTGATTTTTTTTTCCTTTGAGTTATTTTTTGAATTTTTTTATGTTTGATTTTTCATTAGTATTATTAACGACCTTAATATTTTTTATAACTCTTTTTATTTTTAACAGGAGTTGTGTTGATGCTCGACTAGCAAACTGACCCCTCTATGTGCCAATTTGTTGCTTGACTTTTAAGTTCGCATTACAATGGATCACATCTATCCCCATTGTGTGTCGGTTTCATGGTTGAATTTTAAGTTTTCATTGCAATGGCTCAAGTCCACCCTGAGTGCGTGTCAATTTGATGATTGATTTTTAAATTTTGCTTGCAATGTCTCACATTGTCTTAGATTAATATTTTTAAAGTGCTATACTTTTAGCATTTAAAAACTATTGCTCTTGGAAAAATGACTCTTTGATATACATATTCATTTTTTAGGATTTTTTTAGTCATGATATTTGGTTTTAATTCAATGGCTGATTTTTTTTTTTAAATTTGAAGGTTTTTCGAAGTCGTGATACTTTACCTTTAATGTCATGGTTAAAATATGTCAAAATTTTAATGTTTTTCAGAGTCATGATATTTATCTTCGATGCCATGGTTAAAAATTGTTGGAATTTTTAGGGTTTTAGAGTAGTGATATTTTGTCTTTAATGTTATCCATTGAAAACTAATGAAATTTTAAGGTTTATCTTTGATGCCATTGTTAAAATTGTTGGTTTTTAGGTTTTTTAGAGCCAAGATATTTTATCTTTAACGCTATCCATTGAAACTATTGGAATTTTAAGGGTTTTTGAAGTCATGATATTTTGTTTTTAATGTCATTTCTAAAAATGTTAGAATTAAAATAATAAAAAACAACATTGATGCAACATCAACAATTTTCTATTTCACAATGTTTTTTCATGTTTATTGCACAATTTTTTTAGTTTTTAACCAAAAAACAAGTGTTGATGTAACATCAACGCTTTTCATTTTTGGTGTATTTTCCATGTTTATTGCACACAAAAAATTGGTTTTTAGTGTCATTGCTAATTTTTATTTGGAATTTTAACCAAGAAGAAGAAGAAAAAGTTGATGCAACATCAACAATTTTTATTATTAGGGCATTTCAAGTTTTTTGCACAAAAATAAGGGTTTTTTGGGCTAGAGTTCTTGTTTTGAGCTTATAGTTCTTGCTAATTCAGTAACTTTGTGGACTAAGAAGTGTCAGAGTTCACGAATATATTTCATATCTTATGCATGAAGCTAGGTATTAAGGACTTTGAGCGACATCTGGTGCTCAAGGACCGTGGTTGTCTACAAAAATACATCCAGGTAGAAATGAATTTCTTGGACATATCCTCGCTTTGCACAACAATATTGATATGCTATCAAAGTAGAGTAAAAATTTAAATAAAAGAATCAAGACTTTGGATTTGTGAATTTAAAGTAGGGCAAGGGCACCCCCAAACCATATAACAAAGGACAAATCCAGGGTAGAACACCCCAAGAAAACCCATCGAAGTTGCAAGCAAAGAATAATAATGAGACACGAGAAAGTGGTGTGAGTTCCAGAAGAACACAACTCATACCACAAATGAATGTCACGTAAAGTAGTCATTAGCAGCCAGGCAAAAAGCTTTAGAGTTAGATACATGTTCCAACTCTGAACTAGACCTCAACAAGGGGAAAAATATCATTGATGCAGAACCCAGTGCTACCATTTCCACCACCAAGTTCCATCAAAGTGAGCCCAAAGATCTAGAGGAAGGTGAGTGTCTGTTCCACTCACAAATGTGTTACACAGTATTTTGTCACACTTCTTGTTCCACATCTTGAAGTGCCAAAATGTTGGCAACTGTGAAGTGTAATCATCATGAAACACATATTGAAACATCCTTGAAGAATGGAAGAAAAACTACCCTGAGTCAATTCTGGAGAAGGTTGACTAAAACCCTAAATTTTAGGACCAACACTCTTTGCTCCACTGCTTGCATGTGCTAATGGCGAGCTGCATTTTTTTGACATAGTGATGTCGGCGTGGGTTTTGATATGAAATCCCACGATGAACCTCTTCTAACAGGTTTTCTCAAAATGGAGGAGAAGCTTTGTATGATAGAAACTTCAAGAAACAATAAGATGGATGTTGTTGGGTAGAGATATGGTTGAGATCTCCCATTTGGAGTTCTTGATCCTACCTTTAAGGGCCCCCCCCTTGAGATGTAGACCTTCCTCCCTCTTTTGTGGATCCCTAACTCCCTCTCCCTTCCCATAAATCAAATCCCCTCCATCCCCAAATGGTTGATCATTGATTTCTTGCATTCCTATGCTAAAATTATGCCTAAATGATGACCATCTAACTTGGAGAAGGAGTTCTTGAAGATTCTTGGCTTAGAATTGGACATCCACCAAAAGGAGGTCTCCAACATTAATTCAATGGTTGTATGCTTCCTTTTTTTTATTCATTAATATATACATCTGATGTTCACTTTCCATAAATGTTTAAATATTTATGCATTTAGCTTGATACTCCTTCATCTATCAAGTAGTTTATGTTTTATATATACTATGTATGCTCTTGTATCTTGTATTGTCCTTTAATCTCTCTTTCATTTAATCGAATGTAAGGAACAAGTAAGGAGAAAGCCTAGAAGCTAAGGGATTGAAGTCATCATCAAATGATCGAGCGTTTAGCATCATCGTAAGGTAGGATTCTCTCTCTCTCTCTCTCTCTCTCTCTCTCTCGCTGCATTTTTAAACATAATCTAGGAAAATCTGCATTAGTTTGTTCAGTTTTTTGATAGACCCACTCATTGGGCTAGAGAGATTGCCTTTGTCCGCTAATGGGATTTATCTTCACAACAAAATGTGGGTGAATGATACTTTGTTTTGTTTCATTGTTGATAGGAGTCAAAATAACCTCATATCAACAGACGTTGTTAAGTGGAACACCCCAAGAAAACCCATTGAATCCACAAGCAAAGAATAATAATGGACAGACAAAGGCAGACATGAGAAAGTGGTGTGATTTCTAGAGGATCATGATTCATAAAACAAATGAATGTCGCGTAAAGCAGTCACTAGCAGTCGAGCTAAAAGATTCAGAGTTAGACATAGGTTCTGACTCTGAACCAAACCTCAACAAGGGGAAAATATCATTGTTGTAGAACCTAGTGCTACAATTTCCACCACCAAGTTCCATCAAAGTAAGCCTAAATATCCAAAGGAAGGTGAGCATCTCTTCCACTCACAAATGTGGGTGAATGATACTTTGTAGTGTTTCATTGTCGATAGTGGGAGTCAAAAGAACCTCATCACAACAATGATTGTTAAGCGGTTGGGTCTGCTGGAAACGCCACACTCCTAGTCATATGCCATCGAGTGACTCCACTAAGGACGAGATCTTTGCATTAGTCAATGGTGCCACCTGCCCTACAACATCAATCTTTTCACGGATGAGGTATTGTGTGATGTTGCTCCCCTTGAAGTTTATGATGTTTTGTTAGGCCAACTATACTTTTGGAAGTATCATGTTGTGTATGAGTCTAGACCTTGTACTGTTATTATTACTTTGGGAAAAAAAAAAAATGATACTAGAGGTAGCCCCACCTACTACCATCTTTTATCTCTACTAAGCAATGTAGTAAGATCATCTCCCATATTGGGAAATTTGTTTTCCTCCCGATTCACTCTCAAATTAAGGGGTAGATCATGGCGACATCCATGGCCTCTAGAAAGGGCTCCTCCATGTAGCATAATTAAGTCGATAAGGTCATGGAAGAGTACATGGACATCTTCTCCTGACCCATGGGAGTAACTTTGTACTGGCAGGTCAAGATTTCAACCGATATGACCCTCAATGTACATCTACCTAATGGGTTAATCAACTGGCATATTAGGAGTTGCTACAAAAAGGCACATCTGACCAAGTTCCTCACCCTATGGGAGCCCAATTATACTCGTGCATAAGAAGGATGGGACCTAGACACTCTACATTGATTATCAAGCTCTGAAAAAAATCATAGTCAGGAACATGTACCCAATTCCATGGATTGGTGACCTTGTTTACCAGCTCAAGGGGGCTAAGTAATTCAACAATATTGATTTGACGTCTGACTGTCACCAAGTTTCAATAAACCCACAGATGTGTGGAAGACTGCCTTCAAGTCCAAGGAGGGTATTTTTGAGTGGTTGGTCATGCCCTTGGGTGATAAATACCCTTGCAACTATCATGCGGCTGATGGATGACATATTCTGGCCTTTCACCAACTCGTTCATGGTTTCATATTTAGATTATAACCTCATCTTCAACAAGAGTTATGAAGAGCACTTGCAACATATTCCACAAGTCCTTTACACCTGGTGACAACACAAGTTATGTGCTAACTTAGAAAAATGTTCCTTTTGTATGGAAAAGGTCCAATATCTAGGTTGCATTATTGATGAGCAATGTGTGCATGTGTATCCAGCTAAGATTTAATTCATTCGAGATTGGCTAACCCTAACGATTCTAATAGAGCTTCACAACTTCTCAAGCCTTACTAATTTCTATCAAAGATTCATGTTGGGGTTATCTCATATCACTTGGTCGTTAAGTCAAGTCACCAAGGGTGGAACAAAAGCAAAGTTTTTTTTCTCCAATTCACAACATAAGGCATTCATTGAATTAAAACACTGCCTTTTCTCTGTGCTATTTATCACCTTACTAGACCTACAACAAGAATTTGAGATTGAGATAGATGCCTCCGACTATGCTATTGGTGTATTCCTTACTCATAAAGGGCATTCAATGGCCTATGTTAGGGTCCCACCCTAACCCCCTTATTTATGTAATAGGATTGAGTCATAGTTATAGTTAGTCAATAAAGGCCATATTAATAATTGTAAGTGGTTAACCCTCATTTAATGAAGGGACCATAATTAGTTTCAAATGGGCCATGGTATTAGATAGATGGTATTAATAAGAACCATGGTATTGCATGTATGAATCCTATATAAAGGATAGAGGCTCCCCTCGAGGAGCATCGTGTCTTATTTTGTAATCGAGCTCTGCTCTATTGGAGGTTGCACCCTCGAAGAGGCATGTGAACATTTCTTTCTGAATAATAAATACTTGTTTATTTTTCACTGTTATATCTTCTGGGTATATTTTCGTATTTGGTATTCTTGGTCCATCTGCAGGTTAAGAGCTAACAGTGTATCAGAGCGCTTCCAAGGCTAGTGGGATTCCCTTTTTTAGCAATTTTTTTTGCTAGAGACGTGTTCTGCGTCTTACCCACGGGATCTGTCATTGAGCGCATAAACCTGCGGATTTGGGGAGGCATGCACACAGGAAATACAAGAGGTGGTCATGCTTGTTGGACTCCCTTGTAACCCCTGTGGGTACCCCTTTGAGTAGTAGCGCATTAAATAGAACCGCGCACAGACTGTCTTCCAAGTACCCTCTGGGTATATCGGAAGCCCCCTAGCTCCCTTGAAACCTTGCCATAGATAAACCATTGGTCGTCTTGCTGCTACAATACACTGATAATAACACTCGGAGAGATTACTCGCCCGTATGATAGGGTAGTCGGGTTGTATAGCTAAGGGTACGATTTATCCTCCTTGGTTAGTGCCCTAAAAAATTGGGCCGAGTACTACTATCAGAACCTTATGTATATTGCGATCTGTAGCGCCTGACACTCCTGGAGACCATAGTTCCCTTCTCTATCTTTGGATCACGCATAATCTCTGCCAGATCAGATCTTGCAAAGTGGGGTTTTGCAGCAGCAGCAGCAATCAGTTCCACCATTCAGATTTATCAGAATAGCCATTCAGATCTATTAGATCCATCAGATCCGCAGCAGCAATCAGTTCCACTGTTCAAATTTGATTAGTCATTCAGATCTCTTAGATCCATCAGATCCACCATCCAGATCTGAGTAGTTGTGTGGGTTCCTATACATGGGCATGATTTTTGCAGGACTTTTGGCAGCATTGACATTTCCGGGATTCGGCTACTGCAGTATTCCTAAGCAAGGAGTAAAACTCCGTTAGGAGTCTGATACCCCCCCAGGGCGCTTATTGGTGACTTAGCCCATAAGAATCAGGACGACGAGCTGAGCAAGGTGGTACCATTCAATTGTTAGCGCCAAAAAATTAGGGCGGTCCCAAATTTCAAGTAAATCAGCTCAGTGAATGGTACAAACTAGAGCTCAAGCTATGGCGAATGAGATAGCCTTGAATCATCCTTGAAAGACATCTAGTCGCAGTTGAAGGAATTAACTACAGCACTCTCTAAGGGCAAGGTGGAGGCACGCGAGGAGGCATATATTGGCAATGAAAACAGTGAGGGTGAGTCTAGCCAGTCTCTTCACCTCTTTGGCACCCCCCAACAATCCCATCCACAACCACCCAAGTTGGACATGTATAAATTTGATGGCTCTCACCCAGCCACATGGATAGCACAAATGGAGCAATATTTCAAAATGAATTACATCTTGGATAATGCGACTCAGCTTAGTGTGGGTATCATGTATTTGGACAATGAAAGATGACAATGGTGGCAATGGCATCAACGTTGCTATGAAAGGCCCTTGACGTGGGATACATTCAAAAAATCTCTTATGGATTGCTTTGACCATGAATCTAACTTTTTGGGCCATCTCACTAAGCTCAAACATACAGGAACAGTGAATAAATATATTGCATCCTTTGAAGCCTTAGCTTTCCGCACTGGAGGTCTACAAGATGAGTTCTACACGAAATGTTTTGTCAGTGGTCTCAAAGAAGCCATACAAGCCCACGTCCGACTGCACCACCCTGTCTCATGGCTGCATGCTTGCAGGATAGCTCATGAAGTTCAACGTGCATTGGCGGCCCAGTCTAATCGCCCAAATTTCATCGCCAAGGATCACCCCCCACAGGCTCAAAGCACTACCCAGACACTCAAGGTTCAAAAGGTGACACCAACAGAAATGGCGGAAAGAAGAAAGCAAGGTTTATGTTACTACTGTGATGAGAAATACTCCCCCGGGCATAAATGCAAGGAGCCCAAATTTTTTCAAATTGATGCTACTGATCACAGTGCATCGGAGGAAGCCCCACCACTTGAGAAACCAGAGGAGGAAGACGAGGACAACCAATAGGACAATGTACCTGAAGAACCAGTTATATCGCTGCATGCTTTGGCAAGGATTTCTTCACCTCAAACTCTCCAAATCAGAGGTTTTATTAAGCATAGACCAGTAGTAGTCTTGATTGATAGTGGAAGTACACATAATTTTATCCATCAAAGAGTCGCGGAAGCAGTGCATTGTTTTGTCCGAGCAGTTTCTAACTTCCAGGTCCAAATTTCTGGTGGGGGAACAATGAAATGTGAAGGCCACTGTGAAAATGTCAAACTTCAAATGGGGGATTATCAATTAAAGACCCACATGTTTTCCATACACATGGGAGGGTGCGCATTTTCCTTGGTGCTGAATGGCTTCACACACTTGGCCCAATCACAATGGATTTCCAGGAGTTATATATGAGCTTTAAGCAGAACAACCACACACATACCCTTCGCAGACTCCAGGCGGGAGCTCCCTCTATCATCAACTCACATTGGATGGAAAAATTGCTAAAAAAGGGCCACCATGGAGTCATAGCTCACAGGCCTGCGAACCCAATCTTGTTCATATTCATCCTGAGATACAACAGATCTTAAACAACCATTTGCTAGTCTTTGACAAGCCTCATGAGCTTCCACCCTCGAGAGGGGAACATGATCATAGCATTACTTTGGTCCTAGGGGCCCAACCACCAAATGTGCGCCCATATAGATATCCGTTTTCCCAAAAGAATGAAATAGAAAAAATAATCAAGGAACTCTTGGAAGCGGACGTCATTCATCCCAGCATTAGTCCTTATTCATCACCGATGGTCATGGTGCTCAAGAAAGATGGGGAATGGCGTATGTGTCCAGACTTCAGGGCCCTTAATAAGTTGACAGTCAAAGATAAATTTTCCATCCCGGTTGTTGATGATTTGTTGGATGAACTAAATGGGGCTCAATTCTTTACTAAGCTTGACCTTCGCTCAGGCTACCACCAAATCCACATGAAAGAAGTAGACATCCCAAAGACTACTTTCCGAACTCATGAAGGCAATTATGAGTTCCTGGTCATGCCATTTGGTATTTGTAATACCCCATCCACTTTTCAGAGCCTTATGAACCACCTGATCAAACCATATCTCAGAAAATTTGTCCTTGTTTTCATTGATGACATCCTCATCTATAGTCGCACCTGGGCCACACATCTTCAACATGTAGATCTGCTCTTGCAATTGCTCCGCAAGCATAAATTATTTGTCAAGATGTCCAAGTGTTCTTTTGGCATGGAAGAAGTTGAGTATTTGGGCCACATTGTGGGGCGTGAAGGTGTCAGGGTGGACCCCAAAAAGATCTAGGCCATGCAGGATTGGCCTCAACCTAAGACATTGAAGAGTCTAAGAGGATTTTTGGGTCTCACAGGCTACTATCGTAAATTTGTCTGCAATTATGGTCGCATTGCTAGGCCCCTCACTCAACTCCTCAAGAAAAATTCATTCCTCTGGAATGACGAAGCACAATAGGCCTTTACAGATCTCAAACATGCCATGTGTTCCACTCCAGTCTTAGCACTACTTGACTTCACCAAATCTTTTGTGATTGAATGTGATGCTTCGGGTACAGGTATTGAGGTAGTCTTAATGCATGAAGGTCGACCCTTGGCTTTCACGAGCCAACAACTAAGTGGGAAGAATCTGGGACAATCTACCTATGAGAAGGAGATGACGGCCATCTTACATGCAGTAGATACCTGGCGACCATACTTATTTGGGCGATGTTTCCAAATTCGCACCGACCATCAAAGCCTTAAATATTTTTTGGAGCAACGCCTATCCTCACCACAACAAAATAAATGGCTCACCAAAATCCTGGGATATGATTATGAGATAATTTACAAGAAAGGGCACGAAAATATTGTAGCAGATGCATTATCCCACATATTTGAGGAGGAAAGTACCCTGCTCGCAATTTCCCTTCCCATTCCAGAATGGATTGAAGAGGCCCGCAAAGAATGGTTGTCACATCCCTGGCTCTCACAACTCATTAATCAATTGCAGGTGGATCCAAATTCCACAGTGGGCTATTCGTGGACGGATGAGATTCTTCACTACAAGGACATAGTCGTAATATCACCAACATCCACCCTCAAAAGCTGCATTTTGGCGGAGTTGCACTCATCTCCCATTGCAGGACATTCAGGCTTTCAGAAGTCGTATGCTCGCACTCGAAGATATTTTTTTTGGACAGGCATGAAAAAGGACATTCTTACTTTTGTAGCTGAATGCGACATCTATCAGCGCCATAAAGGAGAAATAGTCAAATCCCCAGGCACATTACGACCATTGCCCATCCCGGCCTCAATTTGGATGGAGGTTTCCATGGATTTCATTACGGGTCTTCCAAAGTCAGGAAACAAGTCAATCATCATGGTGGTTGTGGACAGACTTTTTAGGTATGCTCATTTTTGCGCCCTACCCCACCCTTTTACACTGACTTTGGTCGCTCAATCTTTCATGGATCAGATCTTCAAATTGCATGGCATGCCCACTTCCATTGTGTCTGATCGTGACCTGGTCTTCACCAGTAACTTTTGGCGGGAACTCTTCCGTCTACAAGGTACCCAAGTACAACTCAGTACTTCCTATCATCCACAAACTGATGGTCAAACTGAAGTAGTCAACAAATGTCTGGAAACATACCTTAGGTGTTTCACTTCAGAAAAGCAACATCTCTGGGTACAATGGTTACCTCTAGCTAAATGGTGGTATAACACCAACTATCATGCCACCACCAAAATGACTCCATATGAAGCAGTTTATGGTCAACTCCCTCCTTCCCCTACTTCTTATATCAAGGGATGCTCGAAGGTACAAGCAGTGGATCAACTCCTACAGAACCGCACCACCATGTTGGCTCACCTTAGAGAGAATCTTCATCAAGCTCAAAACCGCATGAAGCAACAGGTAGATCAACATCGCTCAGAACGTCAATTTCAAGAAGGGGATCAGGTATTTTTGAGGCTGCAACCATATAAGAAAACATCACTCAAAGACAAGGGTTGTCAGAAACTATCTCTAAAATTCTACGGACTGTATCAAGTACTTTAGCGCATTGGAGAAGTTGCCTAGCTTTGCCACCCACTGCAAAAATCCATCCAGTTTTCCATGTCTCATGCCTCAAGAAAGTGATTGGGAACAATTGCAGAATGCAAACCAATCTACCTGAATTGGATGAAGAAGAGTCAATCTGGCTCCAACCTGAACAATTTCTTGATACACGAGAAAGGCACCTGCGTTGCCTCATGATCAAGGAAGTCCTTATCAAGTGGAAAGACACCTCTCTAGATTATGCAACCTGGGAACCAACCACTATTCTTCAGCAGTTTCTACATCTTCAGCCTTGAGGACAAGGCTATTATTATGGGGGAGGGCATGTTAAGGTCCCACCCTAACCCCCTTATTTATGTAATAGGATTGAGTCATAGTTATAGTTAAGTAAAGAGTCAATAAAGGCCATATTAATAATTGTAAGTGGTTAACCCACATTTAATGAAGGGACCACAATTAGTTGCAAATGGGCCATGGTATTAGATAGATGGTATTAATAAGAACCATGGTATTGCCCCATGGTATTGCATGTATGAATCCTATATAAAGGATAGAGACTCCCCTCGAGGAGCATCGTGTCTTTTTTTGTAATCGAGCTCTGATCTATTGGAGGTTGCCCCCTCGAAGAGGCAAGTGAACATTACTTTCTGAATAATAAAATACTTGCTGTTATTTCTCATTGTTCTACGTTCTGGGTATATTTCTTCGCATATTTGGTATTCTGGTATCGTCTTGCAAGTTAAGAGCATAATAACCTATCATAGATAGACACTCTCTGATACTGTTCAAAGATAGTCCACCTATGATAAGGAGATATATTCCACTGTGCAGGCCTACCGATAATGGAAACATTATATTTTGGGGAAGGAGACAATCATCCACATAGATCACTAGCCTCTTCAATTTTATGCAAACATGGGGGAATCCACAGAATGATCGGCATAAAAAATGGACCACATATATGCAAAAATCCCATTTGAACATTAAATACAAGAAGGGTAGCACCAATAACATCGCAGAATGCTTCAGACGGCCCCCAGTTTTGGCACTGAACATAGTTCTCAACTCTTGTGGGCATGAGAGCTCTCGATGGCTACAACTATACAACATTGACTCGGAATTCACTGCCACCTACAAGCTGTTGATGACTGAAAATATAGTTCCAAACTTTGACCTTTAGGATGGACTATTGTGCTATCTGAGACTCCTTTTCATTCCCTTAAGAGGCTATTCCAAGTTGATTCGGGAGGCACATTATAGTCAGGTTGCAGGGCACTTGGTGTGGAGAATATAGTTGCAATAATAAAAAAGTAGTTTTATTGGCAAAAACTCTAACAAGATGTTGGCAAGTATATAAGATCATACATTGCCTACACCATCGCCAAACCAACCATTAAGAAGTAAGGCCTATACACCCCTCTGCCTACTCCTAACAAAATTTGGAAATCCAACTCGATGGACTATATGTTTGGCCTTCTTTCTACCTCGCATGGTAATGACTATGTATTTGTGGTCATTGATATATTTTCTAATATGGTCGTTTTGGCTGCCTACAAGAAGAGTATCACAGTAGAAGCCGCTACCAATCTCTTCTTAGTACACATGTGGGTACATTTTGGGATCTCGTATACCATCATATCAGATGGGGATAATAGGTTCCTAAGTGCATTCTGGTCGAGCCTCTGGTCATTGTTGGACACCAAGCTCACGAAGTCAACTACCTTCCATCCCCATATTGATGGCCATACAGAGGTCATCAATAGGATGATTGTGAACTTTTTACACATGTACAGATGGAAATAATGAGAGGGGAGTGAACCAATATTTCCTTTTACTGTTATTTTACCAGTTAAGATAACTTAGATAAAGCATAAAATGAACAATAACAAGATAAATAATTTTATTAATAAGATTGATGAGGACTCCAATCTTCCTTACAATGAATCAAGTACAATAATGTTCATGGCTCCAACCCTATATGAAGACTCCAATCTTCAAATCAACCAAGCTCCAACTTGTACTTTTCCAAGCATCAACTAGGTCTTCTTGAGGACTCCAATCCTCTAGGGCACCAACCCTTTCAGTTACTTCCATCTTCCAACCTAGTCTTCTTAAGGACTCTAATCCTCTAGGGCTCCAACCTTGTGTTCTTGAGGACTCCAATCCTCTAAGGCTCCAACCCTCTCAGCTTCAATTCTTCAAGATAGGTACAAGTCGTCTTCCAAGGCTTCCAATGTCTTCTGCAACAAACCTTGATAATCCCTTCAAGATTACGTTCCACAATGTCCTCAAATAATTGTCAAAAATAATTTTAACATCAATGACAGGTTTTTGATTTCACAACACTTTCAAAACATCTTCAACATATCTTAAACATCATCTTCACATATATTCAATAATTTATTTAATCAACACAACTAGAGAGTCTTCAATGGCTACTGCAAGATCACTTCTCGAAAGGTTTCCACAACATGGCTACTTTAATAAGGTCTTCACCACTTTTCTCAAAATCCAACTTCAACGACATCGAAGGTGTCTCCAAGGTTCTTCATATGTACAAGGAACCTTCTTCAAGGTCACTCCATGAGGGGTTCAGTCATGCATTACAAGATCAACCAATGCGATCAACAATGTTTATGTTGTTATTCACTGCTAAATGTGTCTTTAGTTGTGAAAAGATTGCAAAAGAGAAGTGAAGTTTGAAGCCATTTCCCAAGCCACATAAGCTCTAAAAGCTTAATCGGAACCTCTCTGTTAGATGGTGCTCAGAACAAGCTTCCCAACAGTAAGTGGGAGTCAAAAATGGACTCCTAGATCATAAATTAGAGCATATTAAAGATACCCTCTCAAAACCAGTGAACAAAGGAAAAAATGCTAAGGGTTAGGCTCATCGCAATTGGGGCTTTTCTAAAGTAGTAGCAGGATCAGACAGTGAAATCAACAATCAGCCAATCGCTGATATCTCAAATTGGCTATTGGCGGGTCCAAGGCAGAGAAAATATCGCATATTGACAGTCGGAGGCCCATGGCGCATATTGTATCAATGGTTCACAATGTAGACAGTTGATATCACATATCGGCGATCGCAGGTGCAAAGGGTGCAAACAAATACAAGTTTCATTGAACCATCAAAGGCCAATAACCTTGAATTTGTCAAGATTCAGGCCTCTAGTGTTAAAGCGTCGGGGAGGGAAAAGGCTGATTTACAAAGGAAATTAACGCAAAAATAGGAGTTAGGTGGGCCTTTTCTCTCTCCTCCAATAGGCCACGTGGCAGAATATTATTGGTCCCGATAAACTGACGTGGCAGTTGACGTTCATCATGATGTGGTAGTAAGGAGATGACATGGCTGTACGAATGACACGTGTCAGATGAATTTATCATTTTTAGGATTCTAAGGAGGCATTTTTGGGTGACACGTGTCACCACTCATAAGGTGACACATGGCAGTGATAACATCACCCATCACAAATCGGCGTTCTATGGTCGCACAAAGCAAAGGTTCCTCCTCTCTCGAAGTCTTTCCCGAATGCGATACTTTATACAATTGATTTAATAAGTTGTTGGGTCCATCCCTTTTTCAAAGGTCGCATATCTAAGTAAACGCCCCCATCTATGGATGGCCCATATTAAATCTGCCTTGATCAATGGCTCCGAGGCCTTTTCGTCCCCCCCGCCATGTTTCCCTTTATCGATAAGGGGGGTGGGGGTCCGAAAAGTGGTCTCCCTGTCAAGCCCCATTGACACATGTTCCTCTCATATCATTTTTTACCCCCCCTCACTTACCACTTACCACTCGTGCCCCCTCCAAAAATTGCTTGTCCACGACATTCTCTTCCGCACTATGATTACGATATCTTGGGTGGGCCCAACCCCGCAGATCGGTGATCGCAAGGGTCAAGGGCAGACATCAAAGGCGAAGCATGATAAATCACCGTGTGTGGTATTCTATGTAACAAAGGAAAAGACCCTGGAGGGAAGTCCAAAGGCCGTAGCACCTACAGACTAAGCATATGGTCATATCCCCTAGTCATATGAGAAGAAATGTAGGTAGGGGCTAAATCAAAGTGGGGGGCCAAAGAACAACAAAACCCACCATTCTGCAGCGCCTTTAAGAGTAAAAGTCTCGTTGACGTATAAACCCCGATATTATGGTACATGGATTTTAAGGCGGATGGGTCGGCAACTAAAGCAATGAATGAAGTATGGTGCAATAGTAAATCACTATGGGGGGCTCACGAGGATTAATGGCTCTGCATGGAGTTCCACTCAGATACGAAATGAAGAACTGTCTGGACTAAATCTGTTTATGCTCAGTGACACGCAAATATAGATTCCCACTCCCAGCGCCAAAGAATAAGCAAGCCAAATAGTTAAGACCGAAAGCGATAGGTGAACTAGCTGACACATCATGGAAGAGACATTGCTTTACTGAGGGCCTTCATAGGAACAACAGAGGGACACTTCCTCCATCATCTCTTAGTTTTTCCTTTTCCTTATTATTTCTGTAATTTCCATATTCCAAGAAATGGATCAAATCCCAATTGTAATCATTTTGGGTAGCAGAGCCATCACAGGCTGAGACAGCTAGTCAATTGGACAACTAGACCTGGCTGAGATATTTTGTAATTGTATTCCAAGCTCCCCCTCTTTTTATAAATAAGGGGAAGAAACTCTTAGTAAAGGTTCTAGAATCTCGCTCCTGTGAGGCTCTGAATTCTGAGATGTCATCCTTGGTTCTAAATGGCATGTTCATGAGGGACTTGAGTGATATCTAGTTGAATGTAAATGGACTGATATGTTGGAATCATATAGGATTAATGAAAATCCTCGGTGATTCTAAGCAGATCAATGTGCAGTATGTTTTCCCTTATGTAATATCATTTCATAATATGTTTCTCCTTCTCTGAAATAGTGTATGAAATTATCGGTTTCTCTTTGATTCATGGATTTATACTAGCTGCTAAATAGAGAATAGTACATGTGCATATTAAAGATTTACTTTTGTTATTCAATAGCCTATAGTAGTTGTAGTAATTACATATTTACTTGTGTTATTAGATTAACCTAATGTACATGTATGAGCACAAACTTACTCACATTGTTTGGTGATAGAGGTACCCATGTTATACTTGGTATGAAACCTCAATAAGCACTGTATTGTTTCTATCTTTCCACCTCCTCTCTCTTCCAGTATTTTTGTTGGGACATCATTGCTTAGGATTCTATTATGTTTATATTCCTCTGCACCGAATTCCATCCTTCCTTTCCTCCTCTTCACTTTACTACAACCTCAACTTAAAGTTGCCTATTGTTGTGTGTCAGCCATTAGAATCAGACATTTGTCTTTGAGGTTGGCCCAATTTAACACCTGAGCGTTTGGATCCATGTATCGGCTTACCTGCATGACATACTATTGAACCAAGCCCCCTTTATTTTCTTTTTACTTACGTGACAATTGGAGTGCAGCAGAAACCCCACTTGTACATTCCATGCACTCCTCTATTTAAGATGTCTTAGGAACTGGTCTACAATCAACCCAGAGGTTGTCTCTGGGAAGTTTTCTATGTCCCCTGGAGAAATCATGTTGCAGGTGTCGTTAAAAGAAAAAACATCTTTCTAGTGTCGTTATCGGGGAACTTATTGAAGGATTTTCCCCCTAGGATACGACAAATTTTTACATTTCCTTTGTTAGGTGAGCAAGGAAAGTGTGGGTTGAATATCTCTCACCTTGGCGACTCCACTGTCTCAATTTTATGGTAAACATCCTGGTGAATCCACTGTCCATATCTCTATTTTATCATCCCATCTTTTAAATTTGCCTCATACTTGCTCTGATGCTAAAGTAGCCGAAAACTTTCACTACCTTTGCACTTACAATCACTCATCTAGGGAGGTTTTTGAGATGGTCATTCCTGTATTCTTGGCCAACTAATTTGCACCACTAGATTTTTCTTCTATTATTGGTTATCCCAATCATGTCCCTTCATTTCATGAATGGAATACATATTTGCCTAGATTCAGTGTGAATACAGATAGAAGGCCTAACCATCACCTCGAATAATTTCATGAATGCATGGAACAACATGGTATTTTTCTTGAAGATGTACAAATGAAATTGTTCAAGTATTCTTTAGATGAGGATGTTAGAGTTCAGTACAAAACAATACCTCATGGCATCATATATTCCTTAAGAAGTTTTCATATAGCATTCAATCACTATTGCAAAAGACTATATCCACCGAATGCTCTATTTGAAGATTGCTCTGTATATTTTAATTATGAAGACACTCCCAAGGTTGATGACTCTGCTGAAGATGTTTATGGAGCTCCACTCCAAGAAAACATCTACCTGCATAAAGAAGCATCACCCAATGAGTAAGAAAGAGAATAAGGAAACATCATCAAGCTGCAAATAAAAACTTAGATATCTTATTCAGTCAAGTCTGATGTTTCTCCTTCTTATGATGTATATGACTTTGATGGAGAGTCAAGTGATGTAGAGTCATCACAATCCCAGTCATGGGAAGTTGTACAAGAAGAGGAGGCCCACCAGGAGGTAAACAAAGGGGCTCCAGTCCACAATGCACATCCTTCACCTAGAGAAAATGATCAAGAAGCTCCTTCAATTTATGATTCATATTATTCAGCAGAGGATGAGACGACTGCAGAGGTTCAAAGGGAGTTATTTACCAGCAAGCGAGGAGCCTGTTCCCAGCAAGCTAAGAGCCCGAAGTTGAAGGACCAACCAGTGTATGTGATTATTTATTACAGAAAGATTCCTACTGGGAATTCTGAGTGGGCCCTCCAGTCTATGACTCTTATAGTTCAGAAACTGAAGATTCCATTATAGATTCCCAAGAGGATTGGCCCTTTGAAAAATGGGTAGTAAATGATCAATAGTAAGCTTTTCTTGAAAAATCTAAGGTTGAGGAGCCAAACAATATTTGTGACTGCCCTAACCAAGAATATATTGGTCAACAGACTGTTCATGAAAATAAGGCAGCTACAAATTTTCCTTGTCAGTTCCATGACCTTGTAGTTGATTACATGACTACATTCTTTGGTCAACATCAGAGGTTGTTTCTAGAGTATGCATCAAGCTTCTTATTTGCAGATTTTTCATGGTGCATGCTTATTTTATTTTTTATTTTTCAAGAGCATGGGGGCATTAGTTTCAGCACCCAAATGTTGGTGTGGCTCCATTGGAGGGTTGAACGCACTTAGGTGAATTGATCCATGTGCATAAGTAAGAATGCATATAGATAAGCTCACTAATTGAGCATTTATTTTCTAGTTGTTAGAATTTTTATTTTTGCATTTCAATTTGAGGAGGAAGTGACTCCCTGCAAACAAAGTTTCATGGAGATTTTATGTAAGTTCATATATTTATGACTTCATACCCAATGGTGAAGGATACTGGTCTGTAGGTTCTCAACACCTTGTCAGCAAGGCACTATCCCCAGTTGGAGCCAATGTTGGCATTCACTACTAAATGTGTCTTCAGTTGTGAAAATATTGCAAAAGAGCAGGGAATTTTGAAGCCATAGAAGCTCTCAAATTTTAATCAGACCCTTTTCATTGGATGGTTTTTAGAACAAGCTTTCCAACAGTAGGTGGAAGTCCAAAAATGGACTCCTAGATCATAAATTAGAGCAGATTGAAGATACCCTCTCAAAGCCAGTAAACAAAGGAAAAAAGGCTAAGGGCCAGGCTCATCGCAAATCACAATCAGGGCTTTTCTAAAGCAAGAGCAGGAGCAGACAATGAAATTGGCGATCAACCGATTGCTAATATTGTAGATCGGCTATCTGTGGGTCCAAGGCAGAGAAAATATCTCATATCAACGGTCAAAGGCCCATGGTACATAGCGTATTGGTGGTTCACGATGCAGACCACCGATATTGCATATCGGCGATCACAAGTACAAAAGGGTGCAAACAAATACAAATGTCATTGAACCACCGAAGGTCGATAACCTTGAATTCACCAAGATTCATGCCTCTAGTGTTAAAGCATCGGGGAGGGTAGAGGCTGATTTACAAAGGAAATTAACACAAAAACAGGAGACAGGTGGGACTTTTCTCTCTCCTCTGACAAGCCACGTGGTAGAATACTATTGGTCCAGATAAACTAACGTGGCAGCTGACGTCATCATGATGTGTCATTACAGAGATGATGTGGTGGTACGAAGGACACGTGGCACACGGATTTAGCATTCTCAGGGTTCTAAGGGGGCATTTTTGGGTGACACGTGGCAGTGATGACATCACCCATCGCCAATCGGCGATTGCACAAAGCAAAAGTTCCTCCTCCGCCGAAGTCTCTCCCAAATGTGATATTTTATGCAATTGATTTAATAAGATGTTGGATCTGTCCCTTTTTCAAAGGCCAGATATCTAAGTAAACGCCCCCCATCTCTAAACGACCCAGATTAACTCTACCTTGATCAACAGCTCCCAGGCCTTTTTTCCCCCCCCCACCATGTTTCCCTTTATCTGCAGGGGGGGGGGGGGGGGGGGTCTGAAAAGTAGTTTCCTTATCAGGCCCCACTGACACGTGTTCCTCTCATATCATTTCGCACCCCCCCCACTTACCACTTATCACTCATGCCCCCCTCCAAAAACTACTCGTCCACGACACTCTCTCCTGCATTGCGATTGTGATATCTTGGGTGGGCCCAAGCCCGCAGATCAGTGATCGCAAGGGTCAAGGGTAGACATCAAAGGTGAAGCATGATAAATCACCGGTGTAGGAGATTCTACGTAACAAAGGAAAATACCCCAAAGGGAAGTGCAAAGGCCCTAACACCCAAGGACTAAGCACCTGGTCATAGCCCCTGGTCATATGAGAAGAAATGTAGGTAGGGGCTAAACCAAAGTGGGGCCAAAGAACACTAGAACTCATCGTTCTGCAGCACCTTTAAGAGTTAAAGTCTTGTTTCCATATAAGCCCTGATAGTATGGTACAGGGCTTTGAAGGCGGATGGGTCGGCAGCTGAAGCAGTGAATGAAGTATAATGCAGCAGTAAATTGGTATGGGGGACTTAGGAGGATTAATGGCTCAGCATGGAGTTCCATTCATATATTAAATGAAGCACTATCTGGACTAACTCTGTTTATGCTCGGTGACACATAAACACAGTTGCCCACTCCCAACTCTAAATAATGAGCAAGCTAAACAGTTAAGACTGAAAGCGACAGTTGAACTGGCCAACACATCATGGTAGAGACGTGGCTTGACCAAGGGCCTTCACAGGAACAATTGAGGGACACTTCCTCCATCATCTCTTAGTTTTTCCTTTTCCTTATTATTTTTTTAATTTCCATATTTACAAGAAAGGGATCAAATCCCAATTGTAATCATTTTTGGTAGCAGAGGCATCACAGGTTGAGGCATCTATTCAATCGGACAGCTGGCCCTAGCTGAGATATTTTGTAATGTATTCCAATATCCTCCTCTTCTTATAAATAGGGCAAAGAAACTCTTAGTAAAGATTCTAGAATCTCGCTCCTGCGAGGGTCTGAATTCTGAGATGCCATTCTTGGTTCTAAATGTCCTGTTCATGAGGGACTTGAGTGATATCTGGCTAAATGTAAATGGACTGGTATGTTGGACTCATATTGGATTAATGAAACTCCCTGGTGATTCCAAGCAGATCAATGCACAGTATGTTTTCCCTTCTATAATCTCATTTCATAATATGTTTTTCCTTCGCTGAAATAGTGTAATGAGATTGTTGGTTTCTCCCTGATTAATGGATTTATCGTGGCTACTAAATAGTGAACAATAGCTGTGCATATCACAGATTTACTTGTGTTATTCAATAGCCTACAGTACTTGTATTAATTACATATTTACTTGTGTTATTCAATAGCCTACAATACCTGTAGTAATTACATATTTACTTGTGTTATTCAATAGCCTATGGTACCTGTAGTAATTACATATTTACTTGTGTTATTAGATTAACCCGCAGTACCTGTATGAGCACAGACTTACTCACATTGTTTGGTGATATTGGTACCCATGTTATACCTAGTATGGAACTTCAATAAGCACTTTGTTGTTTCTTTTCCACCTCCTCTCTCTTCCATTATTTCTGTTGGAACATCGTTGCTTAGGATTATGTCCTATTTACAACCCTCTACATTGAATTCCCTCCTTTCTTTCCTCCTCTTAACTTCACTACAATCTCAACTTAAAGATGCTTATTGATGTGTTTCGGCCACTAGAATCAAACATTTCTCTTTGAGGTTGGCCCGATTTACCCCCTGAGCGTTTGGATCCATGTATCGTCCTGAGTTTACTTGCATGACAGACTATTGAACCAAACCCCCTTTATTTTCTTTTTACTTATGTGACAATTGGAGTGTAGCAGAAACCCCACTCGAAATATTCCATGCACTCCTCTATTTAAGGTGTCATAGGCACTGGTCTACAATCAACCCAGAGGTTGTCTCTAGGAAGATTTCTATGTCCGCTGGAGCACTCGTGTTGTAGGCGCCGTTAAAAGCAACAATAATTTCTATGATCTACTTCTATAAGTGTCTTCAATCGGTGTACTTCAATAATGCATCAAGATGTCTTAAATAAGTTGTTCTAAAAGGGTCTTTAATAGGTCTTCAAGGTATAATAAAAAAATTCTTCAAGAGGGTCTTCAACAAATCAACTCCATAAATCTTCAATAAGATCAATCCTCCCAATATGTCTTCAAAAACAATGCTCCTAAAGGGATAGATATGTGCACTTCAAAAACAATGTTTCAACATCAAATATGCTTTGTGGTGGTTTCAAAGTTTCTCAACAAGACTGCTTCAAAATTCCCATGAAATAAGCCCAAAAATCTGTTGAAGGTAGTTTTAGAAATTTGTCCTCAAAAGATGCTTCAAGTGGTCTCTTGGAGTTTCCTTCGATGGTTCTATTACACACTTCCAATATTGTGACTCCAACTGTGATCCAACAAATTCAACAACATGCCTTCAAAAGCCATAGGTCTATAAGGATGGTACAAGAGGTCAATAAATATGCAAGGAGATGTCTTCAAATAGATGACTTCTAAAATCTGTCACTATAGGTGTTCTGCAAGTATTTTACTATATCTCTCCATATGTCTGCATGCACTTTAGAATTGTCACACAATCCTTCAAAAGGGTTTCTTACAAAGTCTTTTACAAATTCGTAGAGTATAACCACTTCTACAATTATATTAGCCTTAACAAGACCACAATTATTAGCCTTAACAAGTTTGTAAAATATAATCACCTATAGGTTTGCAATAATGATTAGACAGGTCTGAAGTTGCGGCTTTGTAGAAGCCGAAGTGTATTTTTCTGCAATAAGGAAGAGATTTGGTGTTTCTAGACTTCTACAATAAGCCAAGGTTTGTTCGTGTAGTGGTTTTTATACTAATCACTCAATGTATGTGATAAATTCTTAGTCCGAAGATCTTCAAAGAAGGTCTGAAACATGAAACTTTTGCAAGCTACAGGTAAGAAAAAAGGTCTTCTTTCAATACTTCATCTTGTAGAATTGGCAGAGCTCTTGAACTGATTGGATACCCATCTAATTGCCCTTTGATTTATATTTAGAGTGTTTTTAATCAATGGCGAAGGGACTTGTCTATTAGAGGGACACTTCTATGACTTAGCGAGCCTACATGAGTTGGATGGAAGCCATGGTTAATGTGACATATATTTCATTCAAAAATTAATATCTCTATAATGACAAGGAGTTAGGAGACAAGTTTATGCTTGTTGGAAAGGGGAAAATGTCCTCTATAACATAGTGGAAGAATAATTTTAAGATGATGTCTCAAATGTTAAGAAAAATATTTTTTTCTTTATGACAGTCCTAGAATATAGGATAGACCTTAGGACCTTAGAATTTTTCTCTAGATAAGAGTTTATAAGGATTTCTCATGCATTAAGGAATTAGGACTAGGATATTAGAGTTAGGTCAAGGTATCATCGTCATGAATTAAGGTTAGGACTTATTTGTAAAGATCAAGGACATATCTAGGGATTCGTAGGATATCTTTAAGGTATTATGTATATGGAGTAGAGGTATAGGTAGGGTTTCATTAGGACAAGAACTAGAGTTGCATGGTCATATGTAAATGCTTAGGGCATAATGTAGTGACAAGGGCTAGGGTTTCTAACATATTAGGGTTTTACTTAGGGGTTCATTTTCCAACCAAGACAACCAACCTTTTAAGTTTTTTCAATAAGGTTAGGATTTTATCATCTTCAACAATGCCACTTAGGTTGCCATGCTTCAATAATGCACCCAAGTTGCCATCTTATTGACATCAATGAAAACTTTATCCAAAAATATCCCCCTTTCTCATTGATGGCAATACTCTCCCCCTTTGACATAAATGGAACTTCTTCATATGTTGCTCCTCTTGTCATTTTCCCATTCCTTTTGTTATCATGCTTTCTCTTTCTGTCATTAGGTTGCTCCCCCTATCTTCGTCAGGGACAAATCCCCATGACAACATGTTGGTATTCATGTCATAGAGTTGCTTCCACTATCATAGTGTTTGACTTATGCTCCCCATAACAGTATGCATGATCTTCTTAATAGGTAGAATCTTGGTAGAACATAGTTTCTACTTACGATGCCCTAATTTGATTAATAATCATGGATTGATGCCTCAAGCCTTCAAGGCACATTCCACATGATATTTTTCTAGTGCAACTTGCTTCCTCTTCCAAACCTTTATGACTCTTTTTCCATTCTTGTTTCATGATACTCCAGATTGTTTAGGGACCCACTTCAAATTGCACTCTTGATATATATGTCCAACATTATAGCATTTGAAGCATTCAATTGTGTACATAAATGATGGAGCATAATTTTTGTTGGTAAGCACATTGGAGTATCTTCTTGCACCTTTACTTTTGGGGAACTGATTGGAGTCCTCAAAGATGTCTTTGTTATATGCCCGACAATCCTTTTCCATGTGCCCAAAATTTGTACAAGAGTAACAATGACCAAAAAAAAAAAAAAAAAATATGATACCTGGAAACTGAAGATTTCCATTGTGCATCTCTGAAACTATTATGACTTGAAGTTCCTTGAAACTATTTATTGCTACCTACAACATTAACTTTTCTTCTTGGATCATAGGTCTTTCCAATGTCAGTCTCGCTCTTTTCCTTACTTTTGCTGGAGCTGGGGGTATTAGCACAACTTTGAAGATTCTCCATGTTCTTATCTTTTGATGCATTAGGGTTTTCATCATTTTTTATGGAAGATTCACCTACATAACCAAGACCAGATTTATCAAGAGGAGATATTTCACGAATTAGGATATCATCCAAGGTTTGAGAACTCTTTAGATTATTATTCAACTAATCAACTTATTACCTTAGAGAAACAATCTCTTCTTTCATCTTCTCACATTCTTCATCTTTCTTTGCTAGCTGGTTCTCCATTTTTCCCCTTATCATTGTTGTCTCACATGCTTGGATTTTAAAGGATATGACATCTACTTTAAATATGTTAGTCTCTTCATTATTTTCTTTTAGTACGCATGCCATGATTTTTCTTTCCTTTTAAGTGTCATCAACTTGTCCTTTTAGGAGGACCAATTCTTCCTTTAAATTCTTAACTTCAGCTCCTTGCATATGTTTCTTTGCTTCTTCTAACTGAGCATTTAGGGAGGTGACTTCTTCTTTATATTGACCAATTTCGGCATTTGACCACATGGCTCGTTCTTGAAGCACAACCACACCGTCATTTCTCTTCCATTTCAAAATTTTCGTCAGGATATCGTCATTGAAGTTGTTGTTCGATATGTTAAGGAGCCCAAGTACTGCGACACGAAAATACTTCATCTAGAGATGAGCCATGCGAAACCGATCAACAAAACCCATTTCAATGTCTACACATTGGGTGTTTCACGGGCACGAAATGTCTCGTTCATCATCATTAAGAATAATAATCAGTACTTTGCAGTGGGTTTCTTCCTCAACTTGGCTCTCGCTCTGCTTCTGGATGTCTTGTTCCCATAGTTGTTTAACGCAGAGCTGAGATTTATGAGACTGTCAAGGCTCGACAATGTCCGCGAAGGAATCATGCCTGACATATTCATATTGGTCAAGTCCAGAGGACTCATTCTGTTGAATTCGTTGCAAAGGACTCTAGTCCACCCGCAGAAATTGGCAGCGTTAGGCTCATTCCACCGACCAAGGCGTTGTCAGGGTCTGACATGGTAGACTTGAATGGGAGAAAAATCTCTACATAGTCATTAATGGCGATAGAGAGTGTGAGAATAACCAGAATAGAAATCACAAGGGACGACATTCGAAACTCGGACCTCAACATTCGTAGCTTTGTCTGTGAGTGCCGAGCAATAGCAAATTAGTGCCATGGGATTTTCAAGGAAGTGGGGAGTATTTTTATATTTGTTTTGTCTCTTGTCGGATTTTGGTGAATCCCTGTCGCTATGAACATGAAAAAAAACCATAACGTTAAAAAATTAATCAACGAAAGGAAATTGCAATGTAGTGATGGTTAGAAAAATATAATTTCACTTTTGATGACCGAAGTCAAAGCTTTTCTGATAATCATCACTGACACTAAATTATAGATCAATTATAGTGGCACAATGTACCTGATGTTAATTGGGAACAAATAAACTTTTTATTCTTGGTAATAAGGACCGCGGGTGGGGGAGGGGGGGCTTTTTTGACCCCTCTTTCATGCTTCTTACGAAGAGATACTAACGAATCTACATCTGCACCATCCTCCTTTAAAATAATGGGAATGAATTTTGCGAGAAATCACAAGTCAAACAATAACACAAGACAAGACAAATGATAGGTGGTGGTATAACGCTCTCGACTTTACAGTTTACCAGGAGCTCAAAAGATAGCCAGGCATGCATAAATGCCCTTAATGACTCAAGGGACTTAAGAGGGTTCCTTCCATGTGCCCTCTTTCTAAAGGAGGGTGTAGGCATGGAGAGGGTTGAGCAGTTGGACTTCGATGGAGTTAAAGGTGTGAGCAAGACATGAACATTTTCAGTAATGAAGCCCAAATCAGGAGTATCCCAGGCAACGCTTCTCAACATGTACAAGCATTCGTTGTCGTCGGATTCCCTGCCCTCAGATCCTCGAAGTGATGAAAATGTTGATAAGGTTTTGAATGAAGAACCTGGTAAGCATTCTAATCCTCATTCTCATGGTGATGATTATAATAGAATGCTAGGAAGTAGTAATAACAAGGGTAAATTTGAGATGGGGAAGGATTATTTGGGTAAAAGTAATAAGATTGCTAGTCACAAAAGGGTTGGTGGAGATGATGACTAGGTGCTCAAGAGTGATGAAGTGAATAGGGTTTAGAGGGATGTTGCATACCATAATGGAAAGCATTCCGACATGAGCCCAGATAATGATAAGAATCATGATAGGAAGTATGATAAAGGGGGTTCCAAGCCTCAGGAGTATGAGCGGAGTAAGAGGTCTGGGAAGTCTTTCAGGAAGAAAAGTCACAGGGATGGGTCTCATTATGAGAGGGATTCCAAGGAGTGTTCGATTGGGGAGAAGGTCGAGAAGGAAATGGGTAGATTTGGTGAAACATTCAAGCGGAAGTGGCACTACAATGATTTAGATCGCTCGAAACATTTTCATGATGGTGGGATGGACAGGAAGGATTCTTATGAGAGGAATGGTAGTCATGACATATTGGATCGTGATCGTGAAAGGGATTGGGATAGGAATAGGGATTGATATGTGCCGGGCAATGTGAAAAGCAACGAAGGTGACCAAGTCCCTAGTCATGTACACAAAAGTCTAGTTAGGGGATTGGGTGTAGGTGGGTCTTCAGGGGACAAGCATAATTATGATGGGCACAAAGTGTCAGAGAGAAGTTCCTCAAATTCCCACAATTTGAGTCAAATAAAAGGAGGAACGAACTTTAGGCATAGTAGAATGACAATGGAGGTAGGAGGGCAGAAGGGTGGACTATGGATAGTTGTCATGCAAGACGAATAAAATCAACTAATGAAGGTCAGAATAGGGGACAAGTCACAACACTTGTTGATGGAAGAACCTCTCATAACAGGGATTCTGATATGAAGTCTTTGGATAAATCAGTGTTGTGGCAAGATGATCCACCTTCTTAAGAGGGTTGGTTTACAAAGGTGAAGCTTAAGGTAGGTGGAGTTACTCATACTATTCATGCAAATTCCACTGATAATCCAGGAGGAAGCAACCAAAAGGGTTTGGAAGCCTCATCTGCATCTAGGAAGCCTCAACAAGCAACTGAAGGTGGGAGACGATGTCAAAGTCTTATTCTTCAAGAAAATTCGGATGATGAAGATGACTTCCCTGTAAGGGTGGGAATGCAAGAATCACCTAAGAAGGAACTTTAGTTTTTTTTTTTTACCCGAGTGTGTTGCACCATTGGAATACAGATAAGTTGCACTTGGACAATGTAGCTCTATGTTAGTTGGGAGCAATTAAAGATTTTATGGCATAACCAAGGGGTGGCGCACCTAGTTTAATTTTATTTTATATGCAATACACTCATGCAAGGCACACTAAAATGATAAGTTTCCTGGATATGAATGTGCTTCAGGAGTTGAGTTGAGAAAATCGAGAGCATCTCGTAAGTTAGATGTTTGAATTTGTTTTAATGGTTGACTCAGTCCCTTGCTCTTTCAATTTTCATTTTTTTTTAATTATTTTGGTGTATGTTTGCACATACAAAATAAATGGAAATAACCAAGTCAAAATAAATGGAGAGACGAGACTATTCATGGCCGCTACGTTGTACCCCTCTTCATATCCTTCGTAGGCCCAATTAGCCAATTAGATGTATGTAGATCATAGGGCTCGTAAAAACCCTCCCAATTAGAATTGTTTCAACCGATTTTAGGACACTGAATGATATACCATGAATAAACACCCAAAATACAATGAATTTTCATCAGTGATAGAACTTTACAATATTCCCCAGAACAACCAATCGAGTGGGCCAAACTCACATCGGGGATCGATCCTTACACCTCTGCTTGTTTTCTGCATAATATCTTTGTTCTCTACATAATATCTTTGACTTTACGCTTTACTTCTTCTTCACCCTCCACGCAGATAAAGATAGAGACAACAAAGTTGAGAAGAAATGAGGCAGAGCCATAAGGAAGGAGAGAAAAAAAACAATGAAATTGAAACGAAATGGAAGACAACCACAAACATAAATAGTAGAAAACAAAATGCTTGGTTTTTTGAGATTTCGATGTTCCTTTTCACCTCTTGGTGCAATTGCTAGTTTATAACAATATGACAAGATTCTTAACTATGGATATTCATCTCCAATTTACCATGGATATTATTAAGTTGTAAATAACTTTCTTACAATGCCATGGGGCTTATCAACAACACATACTCAAAAAACATAACATATTTCACAATCAAAATATTTTATAACAATATGACAAGATTCTTAACCATGGATATTTACCCCCACTTTACCATTCATATTATGAACTCGTGAATGGGCTTTGTCACAATACCATGAGCTAATACCATGGCTTATTAATACCATATGCTCAAAAATCATAACTCATCTCACAATCAAAATATTTTATAACAATATGACAAAATTCTTAACCATGGATATTCACCCCACTTTAACATGGATATTATTGACTTGTAAATAGACTTTGTTATAATACCATGGGTCAATACCATGGCTTATCAATACCACATGCCCAAAAATATAACTTATTTCACAATCAAAATATTTTTTTTATAAATTTTTTTTAATTAAATCTAAGAGGTAAAAATTTATAGTTACTTTTGAGGTATATCTAAACCCTCTATCCTCATGACTACTAAAAATATTCCCATAGAAATTAAATCAAGGTTTTAATAAAATTAAAATGAAATACTTTTATATATAAAGATGTGAAATTTACATAATATAAATGATATTATTAAGAACCAACATAGATCCATCTTAACTAGGGATCTAGGGGATGAGAGCAAGCAAAATGACTAACAATAATAGAGGAAAAATAATTCATGATTCTGTTAAGTTTTTCATTAATGTATTTTCTTTGACATGATTGATCCAAAATATAGGTTTAATACCTTACAACCAATTGAGTTTTTATTATTTAGATAATTTCTTAAACACAATACAATGGGATCAAATTTAAGAGAGAGAGGAGATTGGGGGAGAGAGAGCGAGAGGAAGATAGTGATAGAGCTGGAGAGCAAAGAGAGAGAGAGAGAGAGGGGGAGAGAGAGAGGGAGGTGTGAGAGAGAGCGAGAAAGAGGAAGGAAGAGAGAGGAGGGGAGAGAGAGAGAAGGAGAGAGGGAGGGAGGGAGAGAGAAAAGAACATAGACATAGAGAGATGAGGTAGAGAGAGAGAGGGAGTGACAAGGGAGAGATAGAGAGAGAGTGAGGGAGAGAGGAGGGGAGAGAAGAGAGAGAAGAGGATAGGAGAGAGAGATAGGGAGAGAAGGGAAAGAGAGAGAGAGGGAGTGACAAGGGAGAGATGGAGAGAGAGTGAGGGAGAGAGGAGAGCGGGAGGGAAGAGAGAAAGGGGAGAGAGAGAGCGGGAAAGAAGGGGAAGAGAGAGAGAAAGATGCAGAGAATGGGAAGAGACAGAGAGATGGAGAGGAAGAGGGAAGAGGGAGGAAGAGAGAGAGAGGGAGAGAAGGGGACGAGAGAGAGAGAGATGGAGATGAAGAGGGAGGGAGAGAGAGATAGATAAATATGGAAAGAGAGTGTGTATTTTTGGTGGGTGAGATAGAAAGAGGGAATAAGAAAGAGACACACATATATAAATATATATATTATGCAATATTTTATAGCCAACTTATATCCATCTTAACCCTAGATCTATCAAGCACTGAGGGGGATCAAATCTCTCGAGGTGCAAACCTTTCCTCAAGTTTTGCACTAAAAAAAGAGGTTTGCACCTCATGAGATTTGATCCATCTCGGCTCTTGATAGATCCTGGGTTAAGATGGATCTAGGCTGGTATAAATTCAAAATGGGGTAAGGTCATAGAGGTGAAAGTGTAAATTCAAAGTGGGATAAAGTATGTACTCCTCCATAGACTTTATAGTCAAATTTCTTGGTGGAGGTTCCCTATCCAACAAGCAAAAAATCTCATGCACCAATTTACTATTTAATTTCAACGTGACATTCAAATTAGATTATTATTATTATTTGTTATAATAATTTATCACACAACCACTCAAATTTCATCCATCTAACCATATAATTAAAAAAAAACCCTTAAATTAAATCCAATTAACCATATAATCTTTAAAAAATATAATTTATTTCTTTAAAGTAAATTGATTCAAATATCTACAAAACCTTGACACTTATTCACCATATACAAGCAACCCAAATTATGGCACTGGTTTTATATTCTACATAAAATAGTGCACAAATCTCCATCATAATTTCAAAGTTGTCAAAATTTGGGTAACTTTTAATAGACGGACTTCCTTAAGAGTAAAGCTTTTCTTACGAACTTGGGTTCATGAACAAATATTAAAATCCCACATTCACCAGAGTGAAAAATCTTCCGCGTTTGCAGAGCTATATAATGACCTTACTGAGTTTAACTGAGAGCACATTCCCAGTCTTGTATGATTAACTCTCTGTATCTTCATAATTTTAGCTATCTCGGGATAAGGTACTGGTTATCATAAGAAATTCTTGTTAGCTATGTGAAGAAATTCTTCTTGGGATAAGGTACTGGTTAGCTTATGAAATTCTTCTTTTTGCGATAAGGTACTGGTTAGCTTACGAAATTCTTCAACGTTAGAAGGATGATTCTCCCTACTTTTACTATTCTTTTCGGGTTTTCTGGTAATGCTTATCCAAGAAATGTTTTAAAGAGGCACGAGAATGTGTTTCTCTACTTTCGTAGGGTTTGAAGGTGATACTTATGATCTGAGGTAGGTTTGCTCAGGAATTTGAAGGGTTTAAACCATGATGTGAAAGAGTTTAATTGGAACGATCTGTGTTTTGCTTCGGAAGTTGAAGAAATTCTTTCTTTAAGTGACAATTCCAAATGATAACATGTTAGTTAGCTGAAGAGATTCTTCAACATTAGAGGCCAATATAGAATCATATTCTTATTCTTAATCGGCCTTTAATGTTAGGAGAATGTTTTCCTCTACCTAAGCATGCTATCTCAATGGGATTTTAAGGAGTTTTAAGGATGGGTGGCTGCGTGGAACCCTCTGCAATATCTGATACTCATGGAATTTTACTCTTTGCATTGGAAGTTGAAGAAATTGTTCATAAGGTTAAGTGCCAATTCCAATTGATAACATGTTAGTTAGCTGAAGAAATTCTTCAACATTAGAGGAACGATCTGTGTTTTGCTTCGGAAGTTGAAGAAATTCTTTCTTTAAGTGACAATTCCAAATGATAACATGTTAGTTAGCTGAAGAGATTCTTCAACATTAGAGGCCAATATAGAATCATATTCTTATTCTTAATCGGCCTTTAATGTTAGGAGAATGTTTTCCTCTACCTAAGCATGCTATCTCAATGGAATTTCTCAATGGAATTTTAAGGAGTTTTAAGGATGGCTGGCTGCGTGGAACCCTCTGCAATATCTAATACTCATGGAATTTTACTCTTTGCATTGGAAGTTGAAGAAATTGTTCAAAAGGTTAAGTGCCAATTCCAATTGATAACATGTTAGTTAGCTGAAGAAATTCTTCAACATTAGAGGCCAATATAGAGTCATATTCTTATTCTTAATCGGCCTCGAATGTTAGGAGAATGTTTTCCTCTACCTAAGCATGCTATCTCAATATGCTATCTCAATGGAATTTAAAGGAGTATCTAGCTGCGTGGAGCCCTCTGCAATATTTGATACTGAAATAGAATTTTACGGAGTAGCTGGCTGCTTGGAACTCTCTGCAATATTTGTGTCTCGAATTGAACGTCATATTTGTAAACGTCTTGAGATTCCATGTAGATTTATAGTTGAAATTCCCTTTATAAAAGTATTTGAAATTCCTTGTAGATCTACAAACGAAATGGCCTGGCCTTTTTAGAACATTTGCATTTTTAATCTTGTAGTTGGCTGTATAGATACATAAATATCTTAATCGGCCTCAAAAATAGGGATAATGTTATTTTACAGAGTAGATAGCTGTATAGATCTATAAATATCCTAATCTAATAGCTGACTGTATATATCTGTAAATATCTTGACGGCCTTCAACGTTAGGAGAATGACTGTTTTCCTCGACCTGAGCGCGACAATGTTTTCCTCTAGCTGAGTTGGACAATGTTTTCTTAACTTTTTCCCCAACCTACGCCCTCTTTTCCTTGATCTTAGTGAGTCAATGTTCTCCTCAACCTCAACCTGAGCAGGACTATGTTTTCGTCAACCAAAGTGCGTTATCTCAAATAGAGTTCTACAGAGTTGCTGGCCATATAGGTTTGTTGGTGGGAAGTTCAGATTTGGCAGTGATAGGATTGTTTTCAATGTTTTCTAGGTCGACATTGCTGAGATTAACCGACTTATATGTTTGAATATTATTAATAAATTTAGATTAGGGTAGATAATTTATGAATAGGTTTGATCCTGAAACTGAAAGATGCATAATCAAGATAGTTTTGATTTGATTTTATCTGCTGCTATGTACATTTTGATGGTGTTCTGCTGCTTTTAACTCCTAGATAATAGTTGAGATAGAAAGTTAATATGTACATTTTGATGGTGTTCTGCTGATTTTAACTCCTAGACAATAGTTGAGATAGAAAGTTAAGATGTTTTCAGGGATTTGATATTCAGATGTAAGAGGTTGACATAGATTACTCCATGCTTTGAATGTATTAGGGTTGATCCTGCTTGATTCTTTGAATATATTAGGGTTGATTCTGGTTGATTAGTGTTGCTAGGGCTGGAGATGCGACTTTTGATGTTATTAATTTTATGTGTTAACGCAGTGTAAGTTGACAATATAGTAGCAATGCAGGGTTTAATCAAATGCCAATAAAATCTGGCGGTGATAATGCTAACCCTATATTTGAGAATAGTTGTTTTGATTTTATTCTGTGTTTATCTCTATATTTGAGAATAGTTGTTTTGATTTTATGCTGTGTGTTATCTCTATGTTTGATAATAACTGTTTTGTTTTTATCTCTATGTTTGATAATAGTTGTTTTGTTTTTATGTTCATTGCACACTGGTTTGACCTCTGTAGGCAATTCTCGCATTAACAGTTAAAAGTTCATAATGGATTTGAGATTTGGAGTTGAGGTTGTGGTGGTTTTCTAGCTTCAATTGACGGTTGTTAATCTTGTTAATTGTGATAGAGTTGGTGTGATGGAGTGTTTGTACAATAAAGTTTGTTATCTATGTTTGAAGATGTTTTGAATTTAATCTCATTGTTGCACATTCTGATAGTGTTTTGAATTTAATCTCGTTGTTGCACATTCTGATAGTGTTTTGCTGATTTTAACTTGTATATTTGAGATTCAGAAGTTAATAGGTTGTCCTATTCTATCTCAATGTTTGAAGATAGCTGATTCTATTTTATACTCGTTGTTGAACATTCTAGTGGTGTTCTCTTGTTGAGATTCACAGCTAAGAAGTCATCATGCATTTGAAATTTACAGTTAAGAGGTTGTGATTGTCTAGTATGCACGAATTCTGGTTGATTCTTCTAGATTTAAATGGTGGCTGATTCTATTATTAATTTTATTTGTGAAAGTGTTAAAAAATGAAGTTTTGATGCAGTGTTTAATCTGAGGCCAATCAAATTTATTGCTGCTAATGTTATCTCTATGTGTGAAGATGGTTGTTTTGATTTTATGGTGTGTGCTAATGTTATTTATCTGTGTGAAGATAGTTGTTTTGATTTTATGCTGTGTGTACACACATTCTTATGGTTTTCTATTGGATTCACTTCATAGACAATGGTTGAAATTCAGATGTAAGAGGTGGTCATGGTTTACTCTTTGCTTTGAATGAATTAGTGCTGGTTTTGCGAGATTCAGATGGATTCAGATGACAATTAATTAATGTTGCTTGTTGGGGCTGGAGATGCTACTTGTGATGTTATTAATATATTTTATGATAATGTTAATGCAGTATATATTGTAAAATAATGAATCTTGACTCATCCAAAAGGCTATTTTAGCTCTGTGAGCTTATTGAATTTGGCAATGTTAATGCCATCTTTATGTTTAAGCATTGTGGAATATTTCTGGTTATGTTTGAAAACTTTTATTATACTCACACGTGGGGTTGTGGGTTTGGTGTCTCCATTTGAGTAGTTGTCACATTATTTGTACTTGGGGTTTGTGTTTTTGTTATTTATGTTAGGCTTGGTTTGTGTCTCACATGTTAACCTGTGAGATTTGTCTTTTTATATTTTATTTCTAATTGGGATGCTTTAATACAATTGCTAAGATTTGAAGCTTATATCTTTGGCTTTTATTTCAATTCAAATAAGTAGTACCTCCCAGAGTTGCTGAACAAAAAAATGTCAATTTAATCAAAAGTAGTCCCTCCAAGAATCTCTCTAGAAACACCAGCCTTTTGCTTTGATAAGGTGGTCTGGTAGTAGCAATATCAAGTTATATTGCTACTTAACACGTTAACTCTCATTCCAATTGTTGGAAATATTGGGGGGGAGGTGAATTAGTATTTCCTTTTACAATTGTTATTTTACCAGTTAAGTTCACTTAGATAAAACACAAAATGAAAAATAACACGATAAATAATTTTATTAATAAGATTGACAAGGAATCCAATCCTCTTTACAATGAATCAAGTACAATAATATTTATATCCAACCCTAAATTAAGACTCAAATATTCAAATCAACTAGGCTCCAACTTGTACTTTACCAAGCACCAACTAGATCTTCTTAAGGACTCCAACCCTCTAGGGCACCAACCCTTTCAACTAGTTCAAGTTCCAACCTAGTCTTCTTGACATCTCTAATCCTCTAGGGATCCAACCCTCTCAACTTCAATTCTTCAAGATAGGTACAAGTAGTCTTCCAAGGCTTCCAATGTCTTCTACATCAAACCTTGATAATCCCTTCAAGCTTTCCTTCAACAATGTTCTCAAATAATCTTCAAAAATAGTTTGATCATCAATGACAAGTTTTCAATTTCATAGCACTTTCAAAACATATTCAACAGGTCTTAGACATCATCTTCACATATCTTTGAGAATTTACTTAATCAACACAACTATAGAGTCTTCAATGGTTACTACAAAATCGATTCTAGAAAGGTTTCCACAACAAGGCTGCTTCAACAAGGTATTCAATTGCTGCTGTAGGAGGTCTTCACCAATGTGCTCCAAAAGTCAACTTCAATGACATCAAAGGTGTCTCTAAGATTCTTCATATGCACAAGTAACCTTCTTAGGGGTTTAGCTATGCATTACAAGATTAACCAATGTCTTCAAGAATTTTTCTATGATCTTCTTCTACAAGTGTCTTCAACAGGTGTTCAATAATGCATCAAGATGTCTTAAGTAAGTCATTCTAAAAGGGTCTTTAATAGGTCTTCAAGGTATCATCAAAAACTGCTTTAGGAGGGTCTTCAATAAAGCAACTCAAAAAATCTTCAATAAGGTCAATCCTCCTAATATGTCTTAAAAAACAATGTTCCTAAATGGATAGATCTGCACACTTCAAGAACAATGGTTCAACACCAAATCTGTTTTGAGGTGGTTTCAAATTTTCTCAACAAGGATGCTTCAAAATTCCCATAAAATAAGCCCAAAAATATGCTCAAGCTAGCTTTAGAAGTTTCTCCTCAATAGATTCTTCAAGTGGTCTCTTGGGGATACCTTTAATGGTTTTGCTATACACTTTTAATATTAATCCGAACTTAAATAGGAACATAACAAATTACAGATATAACCATAAATACAGATATGTATCATAAATAACACATCATTTCATTAATATCGAAATACTAAAATATGCTTACAAACAAAATGGAAATAAACTAGCTCGAGCGATGGTAGCTTATCTCTAAGAAGAGATGTGGTAATTAGATCTCCCTGAATTGTGTCACAATGAGGCTCAAGGGCCTATTTATTATTGAAAAATAATAGAAATCCCTAAACAACCAAAACCCGAACCCCAGGAGATGTAACACCAAGATTTTGTGGGCCCTATTGGGGTTAATTGGGCAACCAACTTCCCTGGGTCATAACTTGTTCATATTATCTTTGTTTGGCATGTATGATACCTTGATGGAAAGGTCCCTCCGAGTACTACATGATTTGTAGCAAGCCCCTACCTATTATTGCATGAATGTAGCGAACCTCAAAAAAAAAAATAAAAAATAAATAAATAAATAAAAAAATAAATTTAGGGGGTCAAAAATGGCTCCACATGTTCAAGACCCGAAAAACTCAAAAAATAGTAAACACTCCAAATAACAAGGAAATAGATGAACCAACTGGGATTCTAGGTGGACATAGGTGGTCCACCAATATCTACCTGGATTATTTTAAATGTCCGCCTATAATAAAAAATAATAAATAATAAATAATGAAGAATATAATAAATGAAATAAATAAAATATAAATACAATACTAGATTCTAAATAAATAAAAATAAAAATAAAACTGTAAAAATAGAAAAAAAAAGTAAAGTAATAAAAAAGTAGAATAAAATAAGAAAGAGTTAAATTAAGAAAATATAAAAATAGAGTAAATGTGGTATTAAAAAGTAACAAAGAATAAAATAAGAAAGAATTATATTAAGAGAATTACTAAATTAAGTTAAACTTAAAATAAAGAAATAAAAGTTGCATGTTGACACATGGAGTGTGTACATGCGGTTCCCCTTCCAATGTTTGCTCTATTTAATAGACGGTGAGGAAGATGAGAGGTTGTTACACAGTAATTTGTCACCGTTTGTCACCGTCCTCGTTACCCCTCTCCTGCACCTTGGAGGACTCATTCCGGGACTTGTGAGAAGTGACAAGACTTGAAACCACTCGCATCATTCACCTCTGAACATGAGCTTCATATGCCCTGAAGACATATCCTGCAGCTTGCCCTTAAAAATAGCCCTTTTTACATTAGCATTGGCCCACCGTGTTTTGTTGAAAATAATACTGAGAGGGGGGGTGAATCAGTATTATTAAGTCAAATAATCCTTTTTAAAAACCAAATTGTATATGCTACTTTAGTCAATTCAACCCGCGTATATACGCAACTATTCAGAAGTAAACCAGCGTACACAGAGCAAACTTTTAATTTACTTGAACTTTAGATGATGTTTGTTAATCTGAGATGCAACATCAAATAACCAGTAACTAGAGATAGTAAAACAGA
>APFE031678276.1:0-10880 GCA_000404065.3 Pinus taeda | reverse complement strand
CTTCAACTTGAACTATGATTTCGTGTTGTGGGCTTGCCTGTGACCGGTCGCTTTCTATCGACATCAGCACATTATCTAGAGAGTTGACTTAGAAATCGTCAGTACCTTGGAGTCTGCATGCATCAATCGCAGGTTTCTCGCCTTCGACGTCAGTTTTCATCATTGACTTGCGATCGAAGGATTCCATGAAATGTTCGACATCGACTCATTCATTCACATCTCATGGATTGTGCTGGGTACTTTGAGAACCATTGACATTACTGGTGGTCTCTGTCACGCTTGTTAACAGTTTACATCATTGACTGGTAATCAAGTGGTTTCTACCATGTTCGACATCGACTCATTTATTCACATGGCTAGAATCGTACCAATTCGGGAAGTAGAGATGAAGACCTGGATCTAGTTTCCACCATCCAGGCTGTGAGGAGTTTTGTATTCATTATATTGTAGACCAATCATAAACAGATGGCTACGTCCATACTGTGTCTACACGAGTCTATGATTATGATGAAATATTTTTGTACCAGAATAGTTAGTCAATAGTTAAAGTTTGATCTGAGTATGGGAATCCTCCTCAGTGATGATTATCTTAATACATGTTATCTTTGTGTGAAATTGCAGGTTCTGACGCGGGCTCTCCACAAGATGATCCTCGAAATGATAAAGTACTTCACCCTTCCTATATGATTTAACACCCTTATCTATTACAGGCTTCGTACTTTAGGGGGCATTCTGTTACACTGAAATTTGTCACCATGACTATCTGCAGTTAATATGGCTCCATCAATAGTCATATTATCCTCCTTGTCAAGCCTCATACCTCTGCTCTTCATGTCAAACTTCAAAAAGAGAGAAAGTCACTTAAAACATGTTTATCTCTGGGTACGCAGGTTCTCTCTACCTTGCCTGCGTGTACGCACTCCAAACACACTGTACCTGCGTACTTGTACGCTCTGTAAGCAAAGGTTGGGTGCGTACCCCTGTAAAGGTCAAAAGGCGCGAGTTTCATCTTTAAAAAGTTACTTGTGGTCACTTCTAGAGCCTTCTAGAAGAGTGTTTGACGTGTATTGAGCGCCTCCAGATGGTTCATGCATCCCTATGATAAAGGAACTTATCCCATCAAGAGAGGAGCTACCCCATCCAAACGAGGGAGTATCCCATTGATGTTGGAACTGAATAACTTCCTCTAGAACACTATAAATACAGGCATTGGGCCAGAGGAGGGGAGGTTGAAAGCTGAACATTCCAAAGGGTAAATGCTGCTGGAATTAGGACTTCCATTGTTAACTTGTGAGAAGAGATTACCATCCTTTCTTGTTGCCATATTGGAAGTGGGTGAGCTTGTCAAAGTAGAGGAAATCTCTTGTTGGACCCTGGGAGGAGCTTGCACAACACCAAGGCTCAGGTTGTAATGGTTCCTTTTTTGTTTCCTTATACAAATAAGTCCATTCTTCTCAATGATTTGTTGTTATTGAATTATTTCATGTACTCCTTGGTCTATGTGATGAATATGCTTTGTTTTATGAAATATTCAGGTGTTATGGAATCGTTTGACTGTTAGTGTATGCAGGTCTTAAAGTGAAGGAGGAGCTCATCTGGATCAGCAAGGCTGGACTGCTACAACAAGCGTTGGATTTGAGGTAGGATCGAACAACACTTGGTTTCTCATAGAATAATGTATGTTTAGAGAAGGATTGCTCTTATTTGTCTTGTTTGTCACTAGAGAGTCTTAGACTCCTAGGGAGGTTAGGTTTGTCCGCAAAAATAACTCTTTCCGCATGACAGCTTGCCTAGGCAAAAAATGGATAGGAAAGCAAGTATTAGCTCATCTACATGCTCATCAGTGGTATATCTAAGAATGCAAGAGAGAATGGTCACAATTTGTCTGGCCCTCTCTGAGAATATGGTGGCAGAGTATGGAGGATTTTCTGTAGGAGTATGAGACTCTTCAAGGATCAAATCTGAAATATTTGAGTCCTCTTGGGAAGGTCTAGCTTCAAATAGATTTCAAGTAGGTTTTCAATGGAAAATGGGGTTTCATTTGGGTTTGACTAGATCTGTAGAATTTGGTTTATCGACTCTATAGTGATTGTAAACAAAATCTGCTAGTTGGGAGAGACTATGGCTCTTTGGCTTGGGATATAATAGTTTTGGCATAGATGGATGATCTTAGGGAGCTGGTATAACTATGGGAATAGGTATTTGGGAAAATTTGATTCCCATAGATGAATGTCATCATTTTGGTTTAGGAATTTGTCTTTACTCCAATAGTGGAGTTAAAATAGCTGGTTGGGGGAAATTGTGTCTTTAATTTGGAAATCTCTGTCAGCCAATGGGAGGTGGTCAACATCTAGGTGAGGGGTTTGCAAGGGTTTATCATTTAGAATGCTTTGGGAAGATATAATTTAGTTTATTCTATTGAATTACTCTTTCTTTGGCTTTAGGAGTAGGATTGGGAGCTCTGGAATAGTGGGAAGGGTTAATACAGTGTGTATAAAAGGGCTTTTGAATGCACAGTGGGTTTATTTTAGCTTGGCATAGTTATTTAATCGATTTCAATCAATTAACCTTTTATAATTATTGTGCAGAGCTTTAATATAGGGTCATTCGGGTTATTTCAAGAATACCTAGAAATATGACGATTAGGTGCGCAGACGGATTTCTGTGGTAGAAGTGAAGGCTTTTGAAGGTTGAATGGTCTTGTGCTACTTCTGATTTGACCTCTATCGTGCCTTCTAGTTGCAAGTGAGGTTAAAATGGTTGAGCAAAGCTTCAGGGTTTAGAATTGGTCTGCAGAGGTGTTTGCAAGGAAATAATGGTAAAAAGAGTGAAAAGGGAGAATTTTTGGTTTTTAACCAACAACTGTTAGATTTGGGCGCAGAATTAATAAATGAACAGTGGGTGGTTTTCTTTTATGTGGGGAGGCGATTTTATGGCATATCACACTGCTTTTGAGTGTAGGGTGGTATTTTTTGAGAGCATGTGATATAATGTGGGGTTGCCATGAAGCAAAAGAGTACTCGGGCAAAAGTGTGAATCTCGCGTGCTTTTGAGATTTTAACTTTCGGACAGTGGGAGCAGGCGATATGGATATGGGCTGTTGGATTTGGGAGTGTTTGATCAGAGGGCCATCATGTGGTGGAGTTACAAGGGCTAAGTTGGGGTGTAGTTGGTGGGGCTTGAGGATAAATAATACAATGATTTACATATATTTAAAGGTTTAGTGAGGGTCAGGGAATTATAACGTGTGGGGTTTAAATACATAAGCAGGACTATAGGGTAGAAAATAACTTAGGATAAGGGGGTTTAGTGGGTTTTTAAGGGAAAAGGGAAATTAATAAGGGGGGATGACTTTTTAAAGGGAAATTTCTAGGGAAAAGGGGTGAAATTAAAGGGAAAAGGGTTAAAATGAGGGGAAAGGGTAGTTTTACAAGGGAAATGAAAGGGAAGGGTAAAAATAAAGGGAAAGTGTTTTTACAATGGAAATGTGTTAGAATGAGAGGAAATGAAAGGGAAGGGTCATAATGAAGGGAAAGTTAGTGAATCAGAAGTAATGAAGGGGCAATGGAGGGAATTTTAGACATGCAAGGGGTTGAGTGAAATGAGGGGAAATTAGTGAATGAGCTTTAGTATTTAGGCCTAAAATCATATAGAACCTTTTAGGGTAAATACCCAAAATAATACACAATTTTTGTGAATGTCCTCTTGCCTTTGATAGTTCCTCCTGCACATGAAACATAGGATTTAAGCATGATGAAGGTGCATTTGAGCTAGCAACCTTGTGCATTTCAAAACCTCTTCTACTTACCCTTTATTTATTCTAGCATTCTCTCTTCATTTATTGGGTACATTTAAGCTTGCTAGCCCTCTATTTCTTTTTCTTTTGATAAGAAAACTATCTAATTCTAACCTTATAACTTCCAAGGGCTCAAATTAAATTAGTGAGCTCCTTATTATTCTCTACCTAACTATTGATATGCCAAGATTAAATAGTTTGGCTAGATCTTTATTTCTCTATTTATCAACATGAAATTTAAAGCATGAATGAATCAAGATTAAACTATTTGATCATCATGGATTTTGGAGTTTTTGATAAGCTGCACACAATCTTATTTTTACAAAACAAAGTAAAAGTAGTGGAATTTGAATTTGCATCACTTTCAAAATCTATTTTTTTATCTCTTTTGGGTGGGGTTCATATTTTATTTTTCTGTTTGATCCTTTTCTTTAAGTACTTTGATTTTCTTTTAGGACTTACCCTCTTTACATTTTTTATTTTCAATATGGGATTTTTTTTTTTTTTACAGAAAGTAGAAGTATGTACAATATTACAAGACTAATCATAGCCATTTCAAAATTATGAATCAGATTATTATAGGACCCTAACAGTGGCTCCTGATGGGGGTGGCATTTCTTGGTGAAATGTCAAGAACTTTAAGATCCGTAGCCTTTGAAACTTTGATTGGGGTTGCCTTGTCACTGCTTCTCTGTGATCTTCTTTATTCATACATATGATAGTACACCTTTCAAAGCCTATGGTCTTCTCTTCGGGCTTAAAACTCAAAAGAAAATCATCCAATCCAATCTAAACTTTGCAATGTTATGTACAATGAGCAAAGTAAACAACTAAACTAATGTTAATTTGGGGATATGTATTTCTTTAGCATTCTACCATTGATTGGTCCACCTGGTAGATCTGTTCCATCTAAATGCTTTAAGAAAAATGCATTGTTACCTCTATAACCATAAATGATATAAGGGCCCTAGCATAGGAAATCAAATTTACCATGTTTACCCTTTTATTCTCTCCTGGAATCCCATTTGAGTACTTTTTCACCTATGTAAAAATCATTAGCTTTGGTTTTCTTGTCAAAAATATTTTTTATTTGTCTTGGATCACTTGGGATTTGACATAGACTTCTTCCCTAGTTTGCTGCAAATGTATCATCTGATTTAACCTCCTTTGGATATCATTGGATTCTACCTACAGCTCTTGAATCATCTTCATCACTAGTACTCCTAAAGAGGATGGAAAAACAACATCCATTCCATATACTAGCTGATAAGGAGATGTACCAATGGACTTTTTTGTAGTTAGTTTGTCTACCCACAAGGCATTGACTAACTTTTTGTTCCAGGTCTTCTTATTGTCTTCTAATAGTTTCTTGATAATATTAACAAGGATTTTGTTTGAGGATTCTACAAGCCCATTGTCTTGAGGGTAATAAGCAATGGAATTCCCAAGGGTAATGTGGTATTAGTTACAAAAGTATACCATTTTCTTGGATTTGAAGGTAGTTGCATTATCAATAATGAGATTTTGTGGGCATCCAAATATTGAAAGGATATTTTTTTCCAGGAATGAGATGAATAGAATCTATGGCTTGTCTAGAAGGGATGGATTCTATCCATTTAGTGAAGTAATCCATGGCTATAAAAATCCATTTATGTTGGGTTGAGGAGGATGGGTGAATTTCACCAATGAAGTCGAGACCCCATTGCTAAAATGGGATTCTGTGGAGATGGGTTTAAGGGGTAAAGGTAATATATTTTTCTTGCCTTCAAATATTTGGCATTTGTGACAGGAGGTCACATATTTCGTGACATCTGCAAATAGGGTGGGCTAATAAAAACCCACCCTTAAAATCCTATCAACAATTGTTTTCCAGTATAGGTGTCCTCCACAATCTCCTGTATGAAATTCTTGCATAACTTTGTCAACTTCATCTTTTAATAAACAATTCAACAAAATGGCACCATTATCTTTCCAAAATAAAGCATTGTATATGATACAATATTTCATTGATTTCATTTTCAAGAATCTACCTTTAGTTCTAGATAAACCACGAGGAGCTTGTAAATTTAGTAAAACAAATATGATATCTGTATACCAAGGTGAGTCTAAAAAAGCTTCATTGATCTGTGGAGTCACCATCTCTTCCTGATCATCTAAAGCACTAATGAAATTTATATCCAAGGCCTGATAGTTTGATTCAGCCATGAGTTTGCCTAAACCTTGGCCTTTGATTAGTTTTGTGGGGTTTATTTCAATATCAAATTCCAAAATAGTGGAAATCCATTTGCCTCTCTTTCCCTTAGGCCTATTATGTGTTTGAATTTCCTTTACTATTGAATTTGGAACATATGAAATGACGTGTGAGTTAGAATGTACATTTTGAAATCCTTAATAGCATTTACTAAACCAAGTGCATGTTTTCCCATTATATTATACTTTAGTGTAGCATCTCTCAGAGATTTGCTGAAAAGTTCAATAGGCTTCTCATAACCTTGATCATTCTTTTGCAACAACACTGCTGCAATAGTATGTTCTGAAGCAAAAGAAAAAATTATAAAATCTTTATTGAAATCAAGACTTATGAGGATAGGTGTTTTAGTAAGGGCTTCTTTGATTGCCTCAAAAGACTACTTAGCCTCTACTGTCCACTTAAGTGTTGAATAATTCTTTAACAGGTTATTCAATTCTCTGATTAATTATGCTAAATTGGAAATGAATCTTCTAAGAAAATTTATTTTACCTAAGAATGATTGTAATTCTTTAATGTTTCTAGGGTGACTAATGTTTAGGATTGCCTCTATTCTAGCACGATCAATTATAATGCATTGTTTTTGAAATTATGTGTCATAAGAGTTTACCTTCTTCTAAACCAAAGAATGTCTTCTTAGGATTCAAAGAAATTCCAAATTTTCTACATTTTACGAAAACTCTTCTAAGGTGATCTAGATGTTCATTATCTGATTTGGAAAAGACTGTGATGTTATCTTGGTAAATGACTAGAAAGTCATGGATTTCTTTTGAAAAATCTATTTCCATTTCTCTTTGGAATGTTTCTCCAACATTCATCAATCCAAAAGGCATTTTCAAATACATTAAAGTATTCCAGGGAGTGGTAAATGAAGTTTTTTCTTGATCCTCTGGTAGAACAAGGATTTGGTTGTATCCAGAGAATCCATCAAGTAATGAAATTATGGATGAGCCTACTACCGTCTGGAGAATATGGTCCATTTTAGGGAGGGGATAGTTATCCTCTAGTGATACTTTGTTTAAGTTTATGAAATCAACACAAAGTCTGATTTCTCCTGTTTTCTTTCTAGTGGTGACTAAATTGGAGACCCAATCTGAATATCTAATAGGTGCTATGATTTGTGCCTCATACATCCTTTTTACTTCTTTTTCAATTAATGGCATAAGAACTAGAGTAATTCTCCTAAGATTTTTTTTAAAGGGTTTCTAATCTTCTTTGATGGGTATTTTATGTTAAATAATGTTGGTGTCATAAGACTTGAGGTCTTCATAACTCTAGGCAAAGACATCTTGAAATTCTTTAAAGAGACTTACGTATTTCATCTTTTCAGCTGGAGGTAATGCTTTGGGTAACATAAGCAACTTAGGTTTTTCTTCTATTCCTAGGTTACATTCTCCTGTGTCTGATCTTAGAGGCTCCATATTTGGTTTCCTAGCTACACCATTTGAATAAAAAAATCTTATAATGGTACTAATCCCTTAGGAAAGAAGTTATTCTTGAGGTTTAAGATCTCAGAATCATCATTAACTAATTCTTCTATTTCTACTTTTTTTAACTTACCTATTTCTACTTTAGTGAATTTAGTGGGTTTATTTACATCTATAGCAATTATATGTATTTCACTATCCATGGTGTCATCTACTATACAATCAATATCTATGTTATAGTTTTGGAATTCTCCTTCAACATTCACGAAATCATAGATTTGAGAATCCTGTGAAACAATTTGCCAATATTTCAAATTATCAGGTATAACAAGCCTGTGTCTTACCTCTGCAATATATTGGTGATTGGGTTGAAAAGGAAATCTGCACGTGCCAGCAAAAGTGGCCAAATTGTGTGCTTGCATGTTTTGTTTCCTAGGAATAAAAACAAAATCAATTTCAAAAAGTTCTTTAATCAGATCTAGAAAATTTTCTCTATATTGGCTAAGTCTAGGCTTGTTCACAGAATACTCTCCTCTAATTTGTTTTATGATCAGTTCAAAGTCTCCGATGATAGAAACTCTCTTGGCTCCAAGGTTTCTTACGATCTGCAATCCTAAGATCAAATCTTCATACTCTGCCATGTTGTTTGTGCATTTAAAGTTTAATCTAAAGGCATGACCTTTACAATTATTATTTTCCATATTATGAATCCAAACTCATGAACTTGCTCCTAATTTGTTAACTGAACCATCAAATTTTAGGTGCCACCTAGATTCATGAAATATATTTTCACAGTCAATTTCTTTATGTTCTTGTTTTACAACTGTGTTATTGTCTTTTTTAGTGTTTGAATTACACATAATGAAAGAATCCATATTAGAATGTATAGAATAAATAGGATAATTCTGTGGTTTATTTGTACTATTGACCATGTATTTCATTAAAGTTTCTCTATAAAGCTTTTTGGGTTGACCAAATATTGAAATTGTGGCATAAGACATGTCTAATTGTAGAGATCCCTGCAAATTTTCTCCCCATGAGCGAGATAATAGCATTCCATACTTTGGAGGAATATCAGTAACTACAATATCCATGAAAATACTCTTACCTAGGTATTGAACTAGAGTGACACACAAGTCTTTTATCAGTTCGAGGCATTTAACTTTACTAGAGTCAAAAGAGAAAATATCTTTGTATGGCCTGGTTATATCTATATCCAATGTCTCCATGATTTCTTTTGGAATTCAATTGTGAGATACTCCTGAATCTAACATAGCATTATGTAAGATTTGATCATGGATAGACAAGATAATGTAGAATGGGGGAATACCACATTGTTCATGTTTTTGATTTACCTTAGGACCAAAGATTAATTTTGGTTGGTCATCATTTAGATTAACAAAGTCTTCTCCTTCATCTATATTCAGTGTTTCAGTGATTTGGGCTTTGTAGGAATCATTTTTTATCAATTATGTTAAAGGAACTGATATTTTTAATTTGGTAATCTTAGTTTGGATATTAAATGGAGTCTGTGTTTTTCCTAACTGAATAACTTTCTCCTTGGCAATTGGAGTTTGTGTAGTTTTTTCCTTCTTATCTTTAGTTGGAAATTCAGTTTCTGTTTGGGTGTGTACTGTTTTACTATTTTTAATTCTTTGTTTTGGAATAGTTTGGGAAGTAGTTGATATCTAAATAGTTTTTGAAGCTTGAGCATCAGTTGGTTTTTGGACATATTTTTAAGTTTTAGCAGTGGTCGATTTTTGAATGCCAGCTGAAGTTTTGATAGCAGTATCTGCAATGTCTACAATTTTTGGATTGGCTACAACCTTTGGAGTTTTTTGGGTTTCCCTAGAGAGAATTTGCAGCACTTTGGTTGTAGGAGCTCCCACTATTTTCTTGGTTTGAATTTGGACAGTTTTATTAGTAGGGGCTTCTGTGTTTTTCCTACTCCTAAGTTTATATTGCTTATTAACTTCATTAATAGAAAACTCATAACCTTGTTTATAATCAAAAGACTCTCCAGATTGTAACTGTAATTGTTGTAACATGCATAATTCTTGTTCTTCTTGGGTAAGAAAAAAAGTATTACCATCATTTATTCGCATCAATTTAATCCGTGTGTCTTCATCTCCCTCATTTCAGTGAGAACTTTCAACATAATTTTTTCGGAAAGGTGGTTGAATTTGTTGATTAGGTGCCCCTTATTTAGGCTTACCAGTATTGAGATTCTTCTTAAAGTTTGGATTTCTTATCTGAGGGCCTTGTTGTTGATTTTCCCATTGTGGTTTTCTTTCCATAATCTCTAATCTATCCACAATCTTTTCTAAAATTTTAGCCAAAATATCTATCTTAACATTTGAAGTGGATGGTTCCTCCTTAATGGTACTTCTCTTTTCATTCCTTATTCTAGCTCTTTTAGCCAACAAGTTAGCTTCTACACTAACTGCATCACTTTACATCTATTCTAAAGTTGGAGGGTTTATTTCTCTCAATTAGTAAGACATATCAGTGTCAAAACCATCAGGGAATTTAATTAGTGCTATGTCTAGTGGAGTTTTGATATTTGCAGGGATTGCACTGTAAATACTATTAAACCTAATGCAATAGTCCTGAAAAAACTCATTAGGAGCTCTTTTAATGTTTTCATATTCAGATAATATTTGTAAAAGGTTCTTCTTCCTTTCCCATCTATTGCTAAACAATTTGTGGAAAGCAGGTAAATCAACAATATGACTAGTAGGTAAAACGTTAAACCATTTCTTGACATATGCTGCTAGTGTTTGTGGAAATAATCTCATTTGTACATCTTATTCATCAATTTCATGTAATTCAAAGTAATCATTCATTTTATTTACATGTTGTTGTGTAGTATATTGACTAGTACTATCAAACTCAAAGATTTTACTTTGATAGTCTTGGGGCATGGCATGTACCCGAGCTGGTAAGGTTAAAGAAGCATATCTGGCAGTGTTAAATTTGGAAAACTAGGTCCAAACTCCATGTTCTGATGCTCAGATTAAGAGGCTAATATTTTTGTTGGATTCCTCTTTCTGAGAGGTGTAAAATCCATATAAAAATAGTCTTAATCCGATGAGCAGAACTTATATTTTGAATTTATTATTCTTAATAAATTATATGTGCAAGGTCAGCCAGTTTTGTAATGTAGGCTCACATGCCCAACAGATGTGTCACACACCCTCATTGATGGATATAAATACAGGAAAAGTTGGAGAGAATTTCAACACAAATCAACTCACATCTTCCTCTCTCATCCTAAAGAGTATGAGCTACCTGGAGGACGAATTTCAGCCACACGTGGGAAGGACGAAGAGGACAGACCGTACGGCTGAGCTGTAGTACGATTTTCTGCTGCTAGGGTTTCGCAAAAGTTTGACCAGCGTTGACTTTG
>APFE031678274.1:0-12442 GCA_000404065.3 Pinus taeda | reverse complement strand
TAATTATTAAAAAACAAAAACTCATGTTTAAAACAAAAAAACAAATGTTTAGTTAAAATGCTATTTAATAATGATTAAAAAACAAACAAATGTTTAATTAAAATGAAAAAACCCTAATGTTTAATTAGAATGCTATTTATATCATGGGTAAATTTAGAGTTACCAGCTGGTTCATTGGGATGTTGTTCTTCTAATACCTCACAGCACTATATTTTTATAATTATTATATAATATCATGGATCCGATCCCTAACTGGTGATTAGCATGTATTTAATTATCTATCATGTACGTCTCTACTTCTTCAACTTTTGTTCAAATTTGTCTACTGCCTGTATGAAGATACCGACAGTAAATACTGTTGCACCACAGAACGGTAAAGAGAAATCAATATTTCGAGAAAATTGGTCAAATCAATGGCGGTTGACATGACATAAAGTATTAAATTTAAAGGACAAACAAGGGCAGCCCAATTGTGTGCAAATCACCCTGCATAATTGACAACATTATCATACTCAAAGATCTCATCACCGCCCTCTTAATTCAGATTATTCCAAAGCTCACCGGCCCTTATTTTACATTATTACAAAGGCAACAACAATTTTTATTTGAAAAACACAGTACATGATTGAAACTATTTAACTGATTTGTTTGGTTCAGGAGAATCCAGTGGTCTACTAAGTTAGTTGTACAATGGTAGAGATTAAAAAACAAACACTTGAGAAACGATTCAACAGAGCAGGTTGATTCCAGAAAAATATAGTCAGAAAGGCCATGCACTCATGGGTAGAATTTAAAATGTATGAAGTGGCGGCCATTTCACTGAACCAGTTTCATATATATCTATCTATATACTTATTAATATATATATATATATATATATATAATATATAAAATTAATGTATATATATATATAGAATTAATGTATATGTCTACTGGGAATTAACATTAAGAAGCATTAATTTGGAGTTTATTTTTAATTTTGTTTTTGTAAGGGTTTCAATTTATGATGATCGTCATTTGGCTTCAACCCGTCTGAATAATCTTTTAAAACTGAAATTTAGATTTAGTATAACAGGATACTAAGTGTTTTAAATGTATATTTTTTCGGGTGGATCGATCTGTTTGGATATTTCCGGTAGATGTAGCTACCACTCAGTGATTCTGAACTACAGTTGAAAAAAAATAAACTTGATAAATTGATAATGAAAGCAAAGTAAATGGATAGGTAAAATAATTTGTAAAATATGTTAAAGTATTACTGATTAAATTAAATTAAATTATTTAAGGTTATTAAAGTTTTTAAAAATTATTTTTAAAAAGGTTCGTATATAGATATGGATGGGATATTTTTAAGGGTTTGTCAAATTTATATTATAGAATCCAAATGGTTTTAAAGGGTTTTGTCAGTTTTAATCGGATGAATATGAAAGTTGAAAAGCGTTGTAATCACAAATAATAAAAAATGGGTAAAAATTATGGAGATAGTGCAGATTTAACATTGAATTAATAATGGATATATGGTTTATAGGTTTTTGTTCCTAAAAATGGAATGAGTTTTTTAGGTTTTTGTTCAAGTCAACATAATGGATAGATGTTTTAGAGTGATATTACTTGATTATATATAGTGTGACTATACTTTTATATTCTAATTTGGTGAAAAAATGTATGGAAAAAATGTATGGATACAGATTGTTTGCCATCCTTTCCTAAATGGTTCTAGATTATAAAAAAAAATCATATCAGAACCATTATAATTTCTCATAAATGCCACTAAGAGGCAGTTACAACATGTATATTGAGACTTTTCACCGAAGATAAAGTTCTTTGACTTAATAACTTAATATTAATCCAAATTTATTCACTGTTGAATAACTGTTTAGAATTTAATTCACTATAAAATGATTATTCTAGAGTTTTGTTCAATTTTAGATAGTGAAATGATGTTTTAGATGGACTATCTTAGAGATTTGTTCAATTGTTCAATTTTAGATAGTGAAATGATGTTTTAGACGGACTATCTTAGAGATTTGTTCAATTTTAAATAGTGAAATGATGTTTTTCCAAATTTTGTTCGATTAACAAAACAAATAATGATGTAGAAATTTTATTCAATTTAAAATAAAATTAAATAATTAAAATTTAAATAAAAAATAATTTCAAATTTATTAAAATTAAAAATAATTTTTTATAACACATATTTACATTTTTAAATTTTTTAAAACTTAAAATCATACAATAGGATTTTTCATCATTCATTAGGCCAAACATTTTAAAAATCTAACTACAAACACAGAAAAATTATATAATTAAATCCTTTTAAAAAGTCAACAAAAATTAATTAAAAATTCTCCACAAACACTTTTAATAATATTAAAAAATCAATGAATAATAATGTTTGAAATAAATTTCTCTGAACCAATTCCAATAAATCTAACGAATAAAAAAGTTAAAAAATTTCAATATTCTAACAAACGACTTAAAATAAAATATTTAAACTTTTTCTTTACAACTGTGATAAAAAAAAAAATCTCTTAATTTCAATCACTCCGGATTTTAATAATTCAAAATTCCAATCAATTGAAACTAATAATTTTGATTAAAAATTATGTAAAGCATTTTCAATAATATAACTAACCACTGCAAATAAAGTATTTAATCTTAAATTCCCTTTACAATCATGATATTAAAAAAAAATCAATCAATCCTTTGGAATTTTAATAATTCCAATCCATTCCAATTTTAATAAATTCAAAATCCTGATGGATTAACGCTCACTTTCTGTATCGCCGCCGAAGTGAAAATTTAAACGGCTATGGGCAGTTAAATAACGGCTGGCTTGCTTTGCATGTGAGTGCGTGCTTCCGGCTGTTTAAATTGAGAGAGACCCCTGTAAAATTCGGATGCGCAGCCGCCCGCTTTTAAAATTTGGAAACGAGAGGAGAAATAATAGAGGGTAGAATTTTAATGTGGGCAAGATCCCCCGCTACATTTAGTGGTCGTCGGGCACTCGTCAGGGTAGCGTCACGTCCACCCGGGAGCGGTGTCCGTGTCTGGGCCATGGCTGTTTCCACTAGTAGGTCCACCCTATGCATTTCCTCCTCCCCTTGCTGAGCCCTCCCTCCTCCTCTTCCTCTTCCTCTTCCTCAGCTGCTGCTCCCATTCTGGTTCATATTATTATTCTTATTACTTTCGCTCGCCGAGACGTCTCGACGCTTTTCTTCAGTGAAAATTTCTGCAACAGTAGCTCAGCTACGATAGCATCGGAGCTCTGAGCGCCCAAGATTGAACCACACGTGCAGGTTGGATGGATTTCAAGTGAAAAGGGGAGTAAGGGTCGCTCAGATCGGTGGCAGAAACCCCAAGAAAATAGCATAATCAGGCGGAGTTTGTGTTGGGGCGTGAGTTCGATGAGTGCCACAGCAGGAGACCAGCAGCAGCTGCAAGTGGCAACGGCAGCTGTTGTGGATGGATCGTCGTCGTCGTCTGCGTCGGGGGGTCGCATGATGGAGCAACCGCCCTCATCCGCGGCGGCGCCGGCGCCGGCGCCCATGAGCCGCTACGAGTCGCAGAAACGGAGGGACTGGAACACGTTTGGGCAGTATCTGAAGAACCACAGGCCCCCACTGGCTCTGTCCAAGTGCAGCGGAGCGCATGTGCTGGAATTTCTGCGCTACCTTGACCAGTTCGGAAAGACCAAGGTTCACTTACCCTCGTGCCCTTTCTTCGGACACCCCCACCCACCCGCTCCCTGCGCTTGCCCCCTCCGGCAGGCCTGGGGCAGCCTGGATGCCCTCATCGGGCGCCTCCGGGCAGCCTACGAGGAGCACGGTGGGAAGCCGGAGTCGAACCCTTTCGGTGCCCGGGCTGTTCGGCTCTATCTCAGGGAAGTTAGGGATCTCCAGTCCAAGGCCCGGGGGATTGCCTACGAGAAAAAGAAGCGCAAGCGCCCTCCCCCACCGCAACCACCCCAACAACAACAACAACTACAGCAGCAACCACCACCAGTTCAGCAGCAGCAACACCACCACCAACACCAACACCAACAGGCTCTTCATCTCTCCGGGATGCCGGATCCCGCTTCAGCAAGTGTGTCCTACATGATACAAAGCTTGAACCCCAACCTCAATCACAATCACAACCAGACCTAGACCTAATTCGAGGTGAGTGCCTTCATGTCTTGTTGCTGTTTTTGTAATTTCTGTGCCAGGCTCTTATGGCTAGACGTAGTAATATGTTCTATATGAACGAGGAAAGAAATTTTCCTCAACAATGCTATTATGCCAGGCTCTCTCTATAGCTAGTTCCAGTACTACTAAGGTAGATAGTTTAATTAATCCAGGACATGCAGCTTTCTTGCTTTCTTTCTGATTATTAATCAACCAAGGGCCTATGTTGCTTTGTATGACGATCTGCATTCTCCAAATTCTCTTGCAGAAGAATATTGTTTTACATGCACCTTATGTGTGTGTAGGATGATTCCCTGTTAAGAGTGAATAATACAGATGCAATCGGCTTGTTTTGTATGTTTACTTATTGGGATCAATTATTATATATATATCAAGGACCATATATGAATGCATTTCTGTTAGGGTTAACAACGTTGCCCATCTTTCATGTTTGAATCATCTTTGCTGAAATAATTAACTAGCACTGGTGGCAGTACATAAAAGGTTTTTGGTTTAAACCATGATGGTGGAAAGCACTAATGAAATAATTAGAAATGCAGCTGGGTTTAATGCGTTTTTATCATTGTCTGCTCTCGTAGGATGATCAGTTCTAGGATTTATTTAAAAGAACAGAACCAACAACAGTGTTTGCAAGAGAAGATATTCACACATAAAAACAACACATAATGGGTCTGAAGTTCGGCTAGATATTGCAAAAATATGAAAAAGAGGGAGTTCGTAAACGAATGGCTCTGATGTTTCAAGCTCCCATCTAAAAACAACCAAGTAAAAGGCACTAAACCTAAACCTCTGTTGAAGATGCAAGAATACTGAAACAAAAGTATAAATTGAAGAGAGTTCCAATCCATGACTGAGGAAAAGTTGAAAATGAGGCGTAATATAGATTATATTATGATGTCTCTTTTAATACAAATATGCTGAATTTAATTTGAATGTAGATTTAGAGAATATTTTTAATAAACCCGAGATAGGTGAGATGCAAGTAACCAAAAACCATAGCTTACATTAAAAAATATTGAATGATATTAAAATGTTTTTAGAACTTTCCAAATTAACATGGATAGTATACATTGAACACATGAATAAATCAAATAAACTGTATAGATAGAGTGACTGTAGAGATAGAGTGGGATATATGAATATGTTTAATCTCCAAAAGTATCTTAGAGGTGTTCATGCTAATACTATCATGATATGTTATCATGTGTTTTAATCATGTTAGTATTTATATAGAGCACATAATGAAATTATTGGTAAATAATGATAAAATTTAAATGGATACTATATGTAAAACACATAAATAAATCAAATAAGTTATATGAATAAATCAAATAAGTTGTATGTATAGAGTGGGATATATGAACATGTTGAATTACCAAATATATTTAGGAGGTATTCATGCTGATAATATCACTGTATGTTTTTGTGTTTTGATATATATTAGTATTTATATAGAGCACATATATATAGAGCACATAGTAACAATAAGTTATATGAATAAATCAAATAAGTTGTATGTATAGAGTGGGATATATGAACATGTTGAATTATCAAATATATCTAGGAGGTATTCATGCTGATAATATGAATGTATGTTTTTGTGTTTGATCTATATTAGTATTTATATAGAGCACATAGTAACAATAGATATTGGTAAGATATAATGGATCAAGATTGGTTGGAGATGAAATAATATAAATTGGAAAATAATTTTTTTTTAAGTCAAAGTTGAAGATGAATGAGTCCACTCAAGTGATATTAAAATGTTTTAGAATTTTCCAAATTAACATGAATAGTATATATAGAATAAATGAATAAATCAAATAAATTGTCTAGATAAAATGGGATATATGAATATGTTTAATCACTAAAAATATCACACAGTGTTAATGCTGATAATATTATGGTATGTTGTATTTTGATTCATGCAAGGATTTATATAGAGCAAATAGTGAAAATATTAGTAAATAATGATAAAATTTAAAGAGATATAGCATATCTATAGAACATATACTGAGAATAATAATAAATAATGATAAAAATTAAATAAATATAAAAGAGATGAATATTGTATATATAGATAAACCTATTTAATCACCAAAAATGTCTAAGAGGTATTCATGCTGATAATATCACCGTTATCTAGAGCACATATTAACAATATTGGTAAAATATAATGGATCTAGTTCGGTTGAAGGTGAAATAATGTAAATAGGAAAGAATTTCTTTCGTTTTATTTTAAGTAAAAGTTGTAGATGAATTGGATCAGAATCTCCCTGTTATAACCATTTGTAACCATTTGAAGCATGAAAATTTAGATAATTTGCGTAATTTATTTCGGTTTTCTCTCTAAACAAGTATTTACTGATATTAAGATGTTTAAGAGCCACCAAAAAAACCTTGAGGTAACTGCGACTAAGGTGCAGCATCTTTTTCCCTGAAATTAAATGAAATAGTTGTGTACATATGATTGGAGACGAATGACTGTGAGAGGTTCATGATATTTCTCATATAGGGCGAAGGTCGAAGGCGACTCGTGAATTTTGTGATCGTTTAATTTGTTTCTGACAAGACAAGGTGTTGCAGACGAAGTGACGAGCTGTCCTGAACATTAATAGGACCTTTAATCTTACTCTGAATTTTAAATTGTGTCACCGGCCTAAGTGGTTTGGGTTATACCAATGAGGAGCAGTGCTGACATTTAAAAATATATATAGTTGTGGAAGTATGGCTTGTCTATCTGTGAAAGTTGGTAGTTGGTTGTTGTTATTGTCCTTATCCTGACCTTTCTGAATACTGGAGAAGCCCCAACTTGATCCATTTGAATGATAAGAAGAGTCTTTATATATAATAATATATTTTCTATTTATATAGAATATTGTGTATTTATATAAATATTATATTCTGCATTTGAATTCCAGCACCGTTGTAGTTGAAGCCATTCAACTTTTTTTAAAAACAACTCCCAGTGTTGTATATATATTCAAAATAGGAGACATATATTTTTTATATAAATAATTATTTAAATATATAAATTTAAAATTTAATGAATGAGTATATCTCCATGTGAAAAAGTTAAATGGCTTAAATTATAACTGAGAAACGGTGTTTGTACAAAGAATATATATATATATATATAAACTAACTATTTGACTTAAAAAAATCCAATGGAAGAAATATTATGGAAATTTTTAATGAGAGAGTACTGTAGGTGAAAATATGAATCTTAAATCGAATGATATGGACGTGTATATAGTGTTTAGAATCCAGATTTCCTTCAGTTCCTTACCTATCTTCGAAATCTTCTTTAATGACATTTCTGAATTGTTTTCATTTCTCAGTAAAGGATAAAAAAGACAACCTTTTGAGAATGCGAGAAATGACCAGATTACTTATACAATTCCTGTGACCAGATTACTTATACAATTCCTGTTCACTGGTTTAATAGTTGTTCCTATTTTCTAATAAAAAGTCATTTTTCTATCTGAACCTCCTCAGGAGTCACTGAGTGTATTCAAGTTTCCATGACTATTGATGTACGTTGAATAAAAAATTAATATAATATCTAATAAGTCCATTTTGAAATTTTTATCTTCAAGGTCAAGATCAATATGAATGTGCATATGAAAAAGTGTTAAATAGAAGTTGTGTTCATTCCAATGTCCACATTATATGCATCATAATACAAATCATGGATTTTATATAGGTTTTTCTGGATACTTATCCCTAATTCTAAATTTTCAAACTTTTAATTTCTTTTCCGCAAATATTACTTTAAATTTTCTTTTCATTCAAATATGTTTGTAAGATATTTTCTTTTCATTCAAATATGTTTGTAAGATTTATGTAGTAATAAATATGTTTGTAAGATTTATGTGGTAGAAAAATTATTGAAGTAGAAAGTAAAAGGTAAGAAAATCTTAATTTTATAGTTAATGACTTGGGTTTATTTTAGGTAATTGGTAGAAATGATTGTAACATGAAATTTAATGTAATGACTATGAGTATAGATATAATGAATGAATATAAAAAAACATGTATATTCCTTATATGGAATATAAAGCTTTTTATTTCAAAAAAATATCAATCACACAGTAAGAATTGAACATCAGTCACCTGTTGACTTGATAGGTTTCAGTTGTTGTTTATTGTACTTTTGAAATTAATTTAACTTCTTAGCGTTTCATTTAATACAAATGAGAATATCTTAGTTGTTGTCTATTGTACTTCTGAAATTAATTTAACTGTTCAGTGTTTCATTTAATACAAATGAGAATATCTGTATATAAAGAATATTTCAAGCATGTTTAGTACATAGTAATAATATGTTATGATAAACTCAGAAGCTTAAAATAGTTAAATTATTGTTTTTTAATATTATAACATATGCATAAATTATTAAAATGTAAATATCAATATCTTTCTTACATTGTTTTTCTTGAAATACAGTTATAGTTAATTTGTTCTCCCTTATGTTAACCAATGTAGAAAATGAACTGTTCATAATAACTTTTACATTTCCTATGTAGTAGTCTAACTATTCTAAATACTGGTTCTAATTACTTCCACACTAACAGAAATTTAGATTCACTGTAACACACAGCATAGTTTAACTATTCTAAATTCTAGTTCTAATTGTTTCCACACTAACAAAATTCTAGATCCATTGAAGCACATTGTTGCTAGTATCAATATTAACTTTTTTGATACAATCAGACTAAACACAACCCCTGAGTGACAATTCAAAATGGCTACCTCTAATCAAAATTACTTTTCATAGGCTTATAATTATACTTAAAGCTATCAAAATATTTGAGACATAATGATTTGGAGAACCATTTATTTAAACACTTAAATAAATTAAGTTAAATGGGTTCAAGTTTAGTGAAACATATAGTAACTGACTCTCTCCCTCAAAAATTAATAACATTTATGATAGAGTTATATTTAATAATCTGGTAAAATAGACTTTTGAATTCTCCATAAATTTTTATTAATTTTTTAATACTTAGTCCGATAATTGTGCATCCCTGCATGTTCGAATTAAAAACAGTATCGTATATAATGCCCTTATCAGGCTGTTTTTATTGATAAGCATGAATAGGTTACAATATCATTCCCTAATTAGGTTTTTACATTATATTTCGAAACAGTTTGGTAGCGTATCTGAACCGCCCTCACGCCAGATGACCCTAATCCCTGAACTGACATTCGTCAGTCACAAAATTGAGGAAAACTTTAGGCAGAAACCTTGAAATTCACTCTGACACGCAGAGAGAACTCACGCACGTACTCATCATCTGCCATATATCTCCGGTTACTTGCAGGTATACAACCAATGGATGTGACTGCAGAAGCCTGGATTCATATCTTTCACCTCCTAGCCGAGGCTTTTTGGCACAAAACGAGGAATACGAACTGAAACCAGTCATGTCACAGACTAAAGTGAACTACGTTGGGATTAAAAAAGGATAGGCGTTGGATAGTTCGTGCACTTGTCTGCAGATGGGTATCCAGTGGCCAGGCTAGTCTGTGCTCAGTGACTGACTTAAAGTTCGTATCTGTGTAAATGTACTTTAATGGCAGTGGCCCGTGGGGCGCACGCTTGTACTTATACATAGACAGGCATGGATGATGTATATTTAGACACTGGTATATCGTATATATACATCCGTGCTGGTTTTGTAGTCTGTAATTAGCACCCCGGACAATGTTCTGCAGGCACTCACTCCGAAATTAGATTTAATTTCAGAGCTGGAATTGTCCATGCATATGATAAGCCCCCAACCTACTTCATATTTCATGAATATGAGATATATGCAGTAACTTATCACTTTCTTATGAATGTATTTTTTAAAGGTGCATTACTGTCATTAATTATATTATTTATTATTTTTAAGATTTAGTGTCCTATGATTTATCGTTCCACCCTTGTTGCCTATATATATAATAATATAGTATATAAACATCCATTACCATCCATGATATATTTATTATCAAAGTTATGCTGGGATAGGATATAAATTATTATTTAATGTAAAAAAATAAATCATTTTTATTAAAAAAAATTAATAGAAGTTAATAAAATATATATAGTATAATTAAAAAATTTAATTCCTCTTTTTTATATTCATCTATTTTTTAAAAAATTTTAACAATTTAAGCGATTTATAATCATACAAGTAATTTTTTTTTTTCTTTTTTTTTAATTAATAAACCTTTGCACCCCAACACAATTCTATTTTTTTTAATAAAAGACTAAAATTTCATTTAATCTAAATAATTAGAAATTGATATATGATTAATTATAATGAAAATGTTTAATCATACCTCTCTAAAATATTAAAATATTTAGAAAAATATAAATAAATATTTAATTAAAAATAAAATTTTGAAATTTAATTCTAACAAAATTAAGGGATGATCACTAAGTTCTATTCTTGCCATGTTCATAGATTCTTTTTATCTTATGTCTAATAGATGTTAAATTGACATTCTCCTTCCAATCTTTGTATTAGAGCATTTTTCTTCACTTAACACTTGCTCATAATGGTTGCTAGTCCCTCTTGGTTTTATATTTTATGGCTATGACTAGCTACTATCAACTTACTTTGGTGTGTTAGATAATCATGTTGAAGTTAATATTGGGTAGTTTATGAGAACTAATAGGGACATATCTAGTTTTCTAGAAGCTAATATGGACACTCTAGGTAGATTTGGCTCTCTTCCTCCCAATAGTAATTTGGGTAAAGCTTCTTTTAGTGATATTACTAAGAATGTCCAAGGCTTTCCTTGTCTCCTAATTTAGGAGGATCTAGCCATAACTATCCCATAGAGAAAGGTGTTGCATTCGTGAGGCCCTTCTACCACACCCATGGGCTTGATTTCCATCTCAACAATCTTCTACCTCATTTAGTAGGTTTGTTTAAATGGAGTTTGAATCCTAGAAATCTCATACAACTCATTACATAATCATAATCTGGTCTACCCCTTGCAAATTGATCTTGAGTAGCTTTTATCAAGATGGGAGTAGCAAATTGTTGAAAAGGCTAACCAAAGTGGCATTTCACCCCTCACCACAACTCAATCTTAATTTTCAAAACATTAGACCTCCTCAAGTTTCAAGCACTACTTTTCTCCAATTAAAGCATGGCTAGCTTATCCCACTCAATTAAATGAAGACTTCAAAAAAATCTTCATTGTTGTGTTTGATTTGGTTTAGTCAAATTGATTTTAAAATCCTAGACCTTGGCCTTGAGGAAACTCTAAATTATGTATGAAACCTTAGTTGGAAACTCCAAATTAGGTATGAAACCTTAGTTGGAAACTCCAAATTATGTATGAAACCTTAGTTTCCTTCCTTTGACTCTTTGATAGATGCTCTTTCCTTTGCTCCTATGTGGGTTAGACTTCTAAACCTACCTTTTCACTTCTAGGGTTCTTACTCTCTTCAAGTCATTTGAAAATTCCTTGGAAGATACTATCATAGAAGTATTGAAACATAGAGACAAAGTGCCACTACATATGCCCACATATGAATGGAATTGGACTTTAAAAAAGTGTTTCTGGCATAAATAATTTTGAAAGGTGAAAACTACTCCTAGACGCAAAATATTAATTATGAACATGTCTCCTTTTATTATAGATTTTCCTTCGAAATATAGCATTTAACAGCAAGTTGCTCAAAAGGGTTAAGACAATTTAAGAAACATCTACAAAAACCAACTGAGTGGATTGGAATAAAGGAGGAACATCAATTGATTACAAAGGAAGATACACCTAAATTAGACCCTCATACAGAAGAGAAAAAAATCGATGTAAAATAAACTAGGGACACATCAATGGATACTAAACAAGCTATGGATACTTCCCCAAAGTGAAACCCTTTATCTCAATCAAAATTCACACAAAAATTACTCAAAATATGACCCTTACTTTTCACTTCGATTAAGATGCAACCCCATGCAAGTTTGGAAAATCAAGTTCAAGAAAATGAGATGCAAGAACAATTATATCCCTTAGATCAAGACAAATCAAGAAAGGTAAGATAGGAAAGACTTTATCAAAGTAAAATAAAGTTTGGATAATAGTAGCAAAGAAGAAAAAAATCTTCTTTAATATCATAAATCACCTAACTCAGTCATGCATTATTTATGCCTTTTATTGTCTCAATGTTCTTAAGAACTAATCATATAAGATATAAGTATTATCCCTATAAATTGACTATTTTACTTGAAATCCAAAACCAATAATTT
>APFE031678270.1:0-12645 GCA_000404065.3 Pinus taeda | reverse complement strand
AGAGGGGCTCATAAATGGGAAGTAAATGACTTTTAGAAGATTCAGGATATTCATTTTTAGTGAAAGCTTATGAAAACAATGAGTAGGAGACTTTTGGTGAACTGTTCGGAGATTGTTCATGCAGTGCTGACTTTTCCTTTGGGAATAAATAGGGAAATGTTTCTACTTGCTTGACAACATGTTGGATATTTACAGGGTGGCTAAAAATCATAGAAGAAGGAATGCACTTATCTTTGGGTGCTATGGAAAGGTTTTAAAATTTCTCAGCCAATTCTCCCATAAGACTATTAGTAGTTTTGAATTCAAAATCTACGTTCTTTTCTATGCTTTCTATTCGAACAGAAGCTTCTCTAACGAATCCTTTCAAAGAAGAAACATAATAATTTACATTGTTCAGATTATTAGTCACATCCTTTACAGAAACATGTAAGGAATCAAAACAGTCCTTATGGTCTTGGGATTTGATCATATTCATTTCTAACCCTTTAAGAGCAGTATTTGTCCAATTTATCTGCTCGATGTATTTTTGTATTATTTCATCAATGCCCAGTGGGGATTCATTTGTGGGGACCAAAGGAATATCTTTTGTTGCATTACTAGACTCATCTAACAACATTCCTTTGAAAGGTGGAAAAGTGGTGGTAGTGTCTATCTTGGTGCCGTCATGGCTGGTCCCTGAAATTTTTCATGCAGAAGATACCGCTATGTCTGCCATGTGAACTTCTTGCCCTTCTTCCATTTCTTTCTAACTGTAAAAATAACTCTAGGAATATGTATCTTCCATATACTACTTCCATTGTAAAGATAGGTTTCTTTTCCCAACACCTGATGTGCTCATATCAAATGCTTTTGATGCAGGATGAGTGTATAAATCCCAATTTAACATTCTTTTCATCCATTCAGGGTTAATTTTATATTTTGGACATCCATCCATTAATGAGAAGAACTTATACATTTTTGGAACAGAAGGCTTTTTGCAGTCTTCATGGATATGGTTTTCAAATAAGGATTGCGGGATTAGACTGTCCTATCATTCAATATATCCCAATCCATATCTAGGCATTCCTGGAGGATGCATTTTACTGAACATTTCAGTAATCCTTGGGTCTTCGTTTTCCAGTTAAGGAAGTTGATGGATCATCATGATGGTGTCATGAGGAAAAGGAATGTCAAAACATTTGGGATTTGGGCATGAATTAGCAATAGTGGATGGTGGAGCTTCTCTTGTGGTTGGATTATCACTTTTATGGAGGAATAAATCTGCAAGTGTTTTTAAGCATACTACTAAACAACATCCAGGACATTTAACTATGTGATAAGAGAAATGAAAAATTTGTTCTAGTTCAAATAAAGTGGCATGTAAAAAATTTGGATATGAATTATAAACAAATGTAGAAGTAGAACGTTGACAAAGGTCAAGACTTGACTTTGCTGAATGGCATGGCAAGGATTTTGTATTTTTTGATGTTCAATAATTGATCTTTGAGGAAAAGACAGGGTAGCTGAAGAAGATCCTTCTTGGCTCTGATACCAATTTTTAACACGGGCTTCCTCCTTAAGGTTCGTGAAGCTCGCTGATTCAAAATATCCTTTCTTCTATCCTGATACACGAAACCATACATGAACATCTGTGTCATCAAGTATTAATTCTCGTCAATGGCCTCCTTGCCTCAACGAGCGGACATCCCTAGACACTCAACGAACCTCTTGCAAACCTCTCCTCTCACATAAAATGAAGATTTTTACTCAGCAACAACTCAATACTCATAAAGAAAAAGTATTACTCAAACTTATGACACAGATGGGTATATCAAATGTAGAAATATTTCTTTCTATTGATTTAAGAAGATGGTTACAATTTTGAAAATATTCAATTTTTTTTTCAATCGAGAGATTAACTGTGGGGGAATTTACCAATTATATCATCTGTTAAGCATAAATTTATGAAGATGAGATTTGGAGGCTTCTTGGCCCGACACAGACTGTGTCTTTGAAGAAGATATAAATATTTAAAGACTTTACCTATATAGTTCAGCCACTTCAGGTTCTCACCAAGGTTTTTAGGCCTTGATGCACAGGCTTCCAAACTTGACTCTAAAGAGATCTTGCTCCATGATGTGAGCAGATCGAACAGAGTGTTCACAGATGCAGAGCAAGGAGATAGCTCTCAGACTCCAAACACACAAAGCTAGAAATTTCTCTAAGACTTAGAATCAACTCCCTCCAAACTCGGATGCCCAAACGAGCCTTACTCCTCTCCTTATATAGGATGAGAAGGGGACAACTTTCCAACAACCCACGTTTTGTACAATGATTCTGAGATGTGGATCAAACCACACCAAAAGTCGGAGAAGTGCTCCAAGTCTCGGAATAGTACACAACAACTATATAAAGTGGAGATTTAAGGGAATCCCACAAAACTATAATTTATTTATACAGACATGGGATATTTTTGTTGGGAATCTCAAGAGAAAACACAGTCTCTATCATAGTCAAGAGACAAGACTTTATTATACATTATGGATTCTTTATATCGGGAGCCCACATAAACTTGTGAATATTTAATCATGTCCCTAGTGAGTTTGTACCAAGGAATCTTCCAAGTTCTGGATGATCATATGCTCCACAGGTGTCCCAAACCTTTGAGTAAATTCGTCTAACAATCATTGGTTTTCACAAGACAATCTGATGCTTGATCTTGGTTAACACAATCCATTGGAATTGTCCACTCATAAAGGTCTTCAATATCCAGTCAGCTGAGTATGAATTTAGGCCTGCTAAGGTTTTACAAGGATAATGGAAACAATCATGATAATTTTGAGCACATGTCATGCAATCTCTTTGAGTATAATATTCAAAAATATCTGGGATCCATAGAAGTCTTGTTGAATCCGAACCACATCCACCAAGTTTTAGCCATTCTAGTCACCATAAAAGTTGATTTACAAATGTTGGCCCAAATTTTAAAATGGTGTAGTGGATTTCTATTTTCTCATCTCCACATAAAATCTCCCACCATAAATTAATGTAGCCTTTGAGATTGTAGATGGTGTCTGGAAATAATATTTCTGGATCTTTCCGTGGCCACATGTATTTTGAGAAATGGTTTGGGTCCCGTGTCCTATTTATAGTGTAATTTTTATGATAGACCTTTGTCCTGTCACTACCTTTGGTCCAAATTACACTTATAACTTTGAAGCTTTCATATAAAGCTTCTTCTACAATATTAGTTGCTAATATTGATCTTTTGTAGATCATGTCATGAATCCACTTATTGGATTTTCGATAGATCTTCCTTTCAGGCACTAGATGTTGTAAGTCTGTGTGGGGCTACAAGTTGGCATCCATGACCTTGGTGTTTCTGAGTTGCCATGTTGGCTTCCATTGTTCTGTGTATACTGGCCAAGGAGTGTCATTTGAAATATTTCGGAGTTCTTCTTGCTGAGTGTTTGGATTCCATTTGGTTCCTATAACCATCCAATGGTCATTCTGTTCTAGATATTCTATGCTTAGGAAGTCAGGTAATCAATTTTGTTCTCCTCTGATATGCTCAACTTCAAAATAAAAGTTAGCCAATAGTGGCTGCCACCTAGAAAACTTGGCTTCTCCAGCCTTTTTTATTTATTTAGTTAGACCCTTTTTCAAGGCTGAAGCATTAGTTCTAAGCAAAATGTGTTTATGTACAAGGTGTATATCAAACTTGTCTATATAGTTCCTCGGAACTTTTACCTCTTTTTCAATAGTGGAGTAGTTTTCCTATGCTAGTTTCCATGTACCTGAGGAAAATTGTACAATTTTCTCGGTCCCTTCTTTGAATTGCTTTAGTATTCATGCCCATCCAAGGTTTCTAGCATCACTCTCGACAATTTTGGGGAGATCTTCATCTGCCAGATAGAGGATTGGCAATGTGTGGACTTTGCTTTTGATTTTCTCGACAGCTTTAATGTGATCATTTATCCATGGTGAACGCTCTTCTTTCAATCTTTGGTTAAGAAGCTTGCGGTCCGCTGCACATCCTTTATAAAAATTACTAACATAATTCAAGCAATCGAGGCACCTCTGCAGTTGTGTTTTGTCTGTGATTACATCTGGAAACTTATTACCAAATTCTAGAGCATGCTTCTGCAAAGTTATTTGGCCATATTCTATTGTATGTCCCAGAAATTTGATTTTGGTCTCAAACGATTCCATCTTCATTTTTCTTAAAACTAAAGCACTTCTTTTTACAACTTGAGAAACAGTGTGGATTTGTCTGAAATGTTCATCTATGGTGTTGGAGAAAGTTAACATGTCATCTATATACACAATTAGCCATTCAAAGTAGGGCTTAAAAATTTGATCCATTACCTTCTGGAACTTAGATGAAGCATTCTTTAGTCCAAAAGGCATTACATTCCATTCATAGTGCCCTACTGGAATGCTAAAAGAAATTTTGAATTTGTCTTCTTCTTTGGTAGTAACTTGCCAAAAACTAGACTTCATGTCGAATTTTGAGAATACTTTGGCTCCTGCAATTTTTTGCAATTAAGATTCCTTTATGTGGAATAGGATAGGTATCATCTGCTAAAACATAATTTAGAGTTTTATAATTTATAACAAGTCTGGGCACTCACCTAATCTGTTTTGAATTCTTATTTACATAAAATCCATAGCAGTTCCATGGACTATTGGATTCTCTGATGAGTCCTTTTTGCAGAAGACCAGAGATTTCTTTTTGGAAGAGATTTCTATAGTCTCTGTCATGGGAATTGCCCTAATCTTACAAGGTTTTTCTTCATATTTATCTTTGAATTGCAATTCTACTGTGTGTTTCTTTCTGTGCCAAAAAGCCTTTGAGTTTTTTGAACAACACTCAGTTTCTAGGTGCTTTCTTAGTTGTGCAATTTTTTGTATGATTTTGGGAAATTGGAGTTGTTCTTTGATTCTAACTGAATATTTAAAGTCTTTCAATTCTTCAATATTTTTCTCTAACAGATCTAATTCTTGCATTGTTTGTACCATTGTGGAAATTCTAAAACCCTAAGTTCCAATTCAAGTTACTTGTCGAGGAGCCACCTTCTAGTATTTAGCTAGGAAAATCATTTTGTTAATAACATTTATATCCGTGCCTAAATCAATCAACGTTCTCAAAGTGAACTTTTCTTATTGGATATCAATGGTCAACAACACATGATGATGATGATATTGGATCGTCATTATTTCATTTCTCCAAGTCCCATTCCAGAATAGGATTTATCTTCATAGATCTCTAAATTATCATTCTTAATAGGCTCCTTCTTGTTTTCTATTTGAGAGATCTATGTTTTCAAGCTCACAACTTCTTTTTTGAGATGGTGTATTTCCATGGTGACTTCTCCCAAGGTTAAGGACCTTGGGTTGGTATGCTCCTTGTTTCTTTGAAAAGATCTGGTGTTCCTTTCATAGGAAGAATCTATAGGCAAGGCTTTAGCCTGATTATTCTTTGAACTATTGCTTCCCTATTCTTTGTACATTGTTTGCAGAAAATCTTTTAGCAACTTTTCTTTCATTTCTCCTTCTACCAACATTTTGATGTTGGACAGAACCTTTGACTCATCATCTTCAATGGTGTGTGGCATACATAGTTTTTCTTTTTCCTTATTTGACCTAAGTTTAGCTTCTTCTTCTGAACTGAGGTTTGATTCTAACTCTAAATTATTGCAATTGTAATCTTCAGATTATGTAAATTCACATTGCCGTATGTTTATATGCTCAATGCTGGAATCAGAATTATAGGAAGTAGTGCTTGTTGTTTTTGAAGTGCTGCAACAATCAATTTTCATTAAATTCACTTCTTCTTTGAAGGTGATTCCAGGATGTCTTCTTTTTTCTCTCTGGGATCTCCATGAGGCAACTTCTTGTGATTTCTTTCCTCTATTCATCTTAGATTCTTTACCTTTAGGACACTTATTTGTTGTATGTCCCTTTTGGCCACATAACCAACATAATATTCCATCATGTCTTTGCATTTTAAGATGGATAACTTTTGGCTTATAATAATGAGTTTTAGGGACATATCTGTAAGATCCTTTCTTTTCTTGTGCTAGTTTGTTCTATAAGCACGGACCTTTGAATTTTTTGTGGGCTGCCTCTAGGCCTTTTTACTTCTTTTCTTACTCTTTCTTCTCTGAAAAATTGGATCATCAATTGCAAGACCATACTTATTGCAATTTGATTTGTTGTCTGGAAGTCTTGATAGCTTTTGCATTGATTCATTCACCCTCATGCTAGTGCAAAGTCCTACCAGTGCTTTGGTGATATTGCAATAAATTTCATCCCAAGTGTATCCTTCAAACGAATTCTGGAAGACTTCTTGCCTCTGGATATACTCAACAAATTTAGAAGGTATAACAGCAAGATAAACCCACTTCCATAATGCATTTTGAATTTCTTTTACTTCATAATTCATTGTGTCCAGTCACGATGAAAGCCCTCATATTGGGACATTTTTTTACACTTGAGGTTCATCAATACCATCTCATGCTTGTTAGCAATCCCAATTGTAGCTCCACACTAGTGCTACAAAATAAATGAGATGAGGGCTCTTATCATATTGCTTTGTGGAGTACCATCTTCATTGTAGATGACATCACCTTCTTCATCCTTAACTACTTCTGCTTCCATTTTTGTAATAAGTGCAGGAGATGATTCAACATTGTATGATTGTTTTACAGGCTTCAACTTCTATTTTTCCCCGCATACACATAAGTTTATATACAGTAAACATTTGATCAATCATTTGTTGGATTTGAACAGTGCTGAGATTGTCAATGTTCCATTCTTCGAATGGTTCAAGGACTATCTGGGCTGCAGCGGCATTTCATCTACTTTCCCAAGTTGTCCCATCCATTGACAGCTATCACACCTCTGCACGTAATCCCGAGCATCAAGAAAGATGGAGGGCCAGTAATATCCCATTTGCAACACTTTATGACCTGTTCTTTTGTTTGCAAAGTGTCCCCCACATGGTCTGTCATGTGTAGCTTTTAATATCTCGAAAATATCATCTCCTGCTACACAACACTGAATCTGCTGATCCACTCCCATATGGAAGAGATATCTTGCCATCAATGAATATCAGGTACTCTGGTGAATGATCTTCCTTTGCTCCTTATAGGACAGGTGACGAGGCACTTTACCTGTAGCAAGATAATTAGCAATATCTGCATACCACAGAGTGTTAGCAGAAACTGCAAAAAGATGCTCATCCAGAAAATCATCTTCAATTGGTGTTTCCTTACCATCATGTTCTATCCTAGATAACAAAAATATGCAACCATATTGTCTTTCCCTGGTTTATCTACGATAGTGATATCAAATTCCTGTAGTAGCAACAACCATCTTGGAATTCAACCAGGGGTAACAGGTTTATTCATTAAATATCTGATGGCTGCATGATCAGTGTGCACAAAAGTAGGATACCTAGTAATGTAGTGCTGGAACTTATTGATGGCATAGATGACAGCAAGAAATTCTTTCTCAGTCATTGTGTAGTTTAATTCAGCAGGAGCCAAATTTTTACTCACATAGTAGACTGCGTAAGGTACTTTATCCTCTTGTTGTCCCAATATTGCACCAATTGCTGTCTGAGAGGCATCCATATGAATGTGGAAAGATAATGCCCAGTTAGGTCCTCTAAGGATCGAAACACTGCAAACTAGCTCTTAAATTTTTGTAAACGCTGCATCACAGTCTTTTGTCCACACAAATTCTGAATCTTTCGTTAGTAATTGAAACAGTTGGTGTGCTACTTTTGCAAAATTTTCTATGAAACGTCTATAATAACCAGCACAACCAATGAAACTGCGTACTTGTGTGACCATTTAGGTGTTGGGAAGTGCAGAATTACCTTTATCTTTGTTGGATCCATCCTAATTCCTTCAACTGATAGCAAATGTCCCAGAACGATTCCCTCTTCCGTCATCATGTGATATTTCACTGTACTCAAAGAGACACGTGCTTGTATACACCTTGCGAGAACTTTTTCCAAAATTTTCAATCCCACCATGAACGAGTCCCCATATGGAGTAAATTCATCCATATAGATCTCAACACTATTGTTTATCAACTCAGAGAAGATTCCCAGAATTTCCCTCTGGAATGTTGCAGGAGCATTACACAAGCCAAAAGGAAAGACCCAGTATGCAAATGTCCCCCAAGGGCATGTGAATGTGGTCTTGTCCTGGTCCTCAGGAGCAATGGATCTGGTTATATCCACTAAACCCATCTAGAAAAGAGAAATACTTCTTACTAGCTAATGTGTCCAACACTTGATCAATAAACGACAAGGGAAAGTGGTATTTCTGCGTCGCCTTATTCAACTCTCGATAATCTACGCAGATCCACTATTTGCCATTCTTTTTGGGGACCATTACCAATGGTGAGACCCATTAGTTGTCTGAGATTGGGTAGATGAAACCTACATCCAGTAATTTCTGAAGTTCTTCTTTCACCACATTCTTCAATGCCGGGTTCATTCTTCTCTAAGATTGTATTATAGGACGATAATATTCCTTGATGTATATGTGATGGGTGCATAAGTTGGCAGGGATTCCCTTCATATATACATAATCCTAGGTCAAGGCCTCTTTATGTTTCTGCAGAATGTCTATAAGCCACTCCTTCTGAGATTCTAACAGGTTCGGATTAATGTTCAAGGTTTTCCCTGGTTCCAATCCCACTTGCATACTTTCATGAGGTGCATCAGCAGGTGGTTCCTCTAATCCTTCTATTGTTTCCATCATTTCCTGAGTTTCACAGCTTAGGATGAATTCTAGGATTTGCCGGTTTGATTTTGAAATGGAACAAGGATCATCCATGAAGGAAGTGATTACATCATCTTCTGATTCCATCTTTAATTGCAGGGCTTGTCCGATAGTAAGGACGGGTCTCAATTCTTCCTCTTTTATTACATCCTCCACCACAGATACAACCTTCTTTCTACCTACTGGCTTGATAGGCGAATTTGGTTTTGTAGGTGGATATAACACTAAATTCTTAGAGTTATGCCCATTAGAAATGACCATATTCCCTGAGCAGCACCCAATGTAAGCGTCTGCAGTGGCCAGCCATGGCCTACCCAAAATTAGGGGATGACTACCCATTGAAGATTGTGTATGTAATACTAGGAAGTCTATGGGGTAATGCCATGAATCCACTGAAATTATCACATCTTCCAACTTTCCTACAGGTTTGACTGTAGATCGATCTGCTAATTCCAGTACTGTAGGTGTATGCTTTAAATTACGAAGTCCTAATGCATGCTTAATTTCAGTGGTGATGACATTGATGACAGCTCCCAAGTCTACTAACACATTTGGAATCTCTACCCCATTAATCTGTATTGTCAAGATCGGGTTCCCCGGATCTCCATATTTCACTGGAATTGATTTTCCCATCATAAATTCTAACAACTTTCCCATAACATGTATGGTAAGGGGATCTTTAATTTTCTTGGAAAGTTTCTTTGAACAATATTCCCTAAGAGTCTTTGCATAGATTGGCACATCCTTCATAGCTTGCAATAAGGGAATTTTAACAAATAAGTTATGCAATTCTCCTAATAAATCAAATTCAAATTGAGGACCTGGTTTACTCATGATTAACCTCTCTGGGTAAGGTGGTTCAGATTGATGCTGCTTGGCAGGAAATGTTTGGGTTCTATCTATTTGCTTTAGCTCTTCACTGACCGGTTTCGCCTCCTTACCTTCACTATCAAGCTGTTCAATGATAACTGGAGGAGGTTGGACGTTAACTGTCTGACCTGATCACAGATTTATTTCATACAACTCTACAGTGGAGACACTATATGAAGGCAGGTTAAGAACATTAGCTTGATGAGCTCCCTCATTATTAGGGTTAGGGTTAGGCTGCATTGGGAGCTAAGGACAGGTAGGCTGGTTACCAGGAGGGGCATTGGAGGGAAGTTGAAGCTATTGTTGGGGCATCTGCTATGGCATCTACGGAGGAAACTGACCAAGAGTGGATCCTCGCCAAGTTGGGCCACATGGGAGGATAAGGCATGGTCTAAGGATTCATATTACAATTTTTAAAATACTGAGATGGATCCAGGTACATACCTTGATTTCCCATTGATGGTTGAGGCTGCCATGGCTTCCTAGATCCCATGAGGTATTGTTGCTCTTTGTCCTCCCCCGTTCCTTGAAATACTGCTTTCAAGCCTGGTAAGGAAGGGCATGAGCTTGTCGCATGATTAAGCTCGCAGATTGCACATTCCTCTATGGAATTCAGTGGGCATTCCCTCTTTTGATGCTTCTTTCTGCACTTTGGGCAAAATACTACCATAGTCCTGTCCAGCTCTAGCTGCCTTTTTTTTACTTGCAAAGTGTCCATCTGTGCTGACAGGGTATTGAGGATATTTGTTCTCAGGTTGTCTAGCAAATTTCCGATTTCTGCTTTTGTAACACCCCCGCTAGATCCCTTTACTAAACGAACCCCCTGATTGTTTCTCGCAAGCCCCCTTGAGCACTGAATACATAATTTGCAAATATCTTCGAACTTCTCCTTGGAGATATCTCCCTTTCCCACAATATTCCATAACTCCATCAAGTCTTCTCAAAGGGATCGAAGGAGGATAATTTTTAATATTTCCTTATCTAGGTTAGAATGACCCGACCTCTATAAGGTGTAGTGGAACCTCTCCACACAATCTTCCAATCTTTCATCTTCTTTCTGTGTGAACTTGAAGAGTTCCTCCTTAATGTTTCGGGATTTACAGTAATCCTGGTATTTCTCTAGGAAAGCCGTCTACATATCTTCCCATGTCGAAATGGATTTTCCTCCAAGGTCCATGAACCATCGCAGAGCCGTCCCTTTTAGAGTGGAAGGGAAAATCTTTAGCTTCTGGGCATTTGTTGTGTATTCATACCCCCGACATACTATATCAAACTCAAATAGAAATGTGTCGGGGTTTTCTGAAATAAGCCCATGGAAAGTTGGTAAAGCTGCCAATGGAATAGGCTTTGTAGGCACGCCGGTTCCTAGATCTCCAATAGAGAAATCGATGGTGGAGTTTATAGGAGCCATGAATATTTTCCAATAATCACTGGGGATCTCAATAGGCTCTGCAGAAGGTGGCTGAGGATTCTTTATTACCGAGCTTCGAGCTTCTTTGGTAGCACTTCCCTGGTCTCTTGGTGATGTAAATATATCCTCGTCTCTTTCTCTTGTGGCCTGATGGATTGATCCTTCAGCTGCAACTCCCTTTCCTTTACTAAAACTGTCTGATTCTACCAATGCTCTGCTTGAAACTTCCTCCTCTGCTAACACCAGCTCAAGATTCTATGGATCAAGTCCACTGCTAGATGCTTCCTCCATGGTCAGAGGGACCTTTTGTGTTGAGTCACCACAAAATGCCGCAGTCGATACTGGATGTACATTGATTGTCCTTCTAACTTCACCCTTCTTTCTCTTGGTCTCACAGCTACGCGAGAGGATGCTTCAGATTCAACCTTTGCTATGATCTCTTGTATATAAGTTTTTCTTCCCAAGTTTGGTCTTCCCCTCCTTGGGGCTCTCCCTCTGCCCCTTTTATTTGGTTCCTTGTTCATACAAATGTTGAGCTGTTGGGGGGTTTCTATATAAACCTACAATGCTTCAACCCTGGAGTAAGGTGTCAAAAGACCATTCCTTCCCCTGGATGAAAGAACTCACAAAAAGAAAGGTAGCTATAGCCAAAAATCTTAGGGTTTTAGGCCTGGAGTAGGGCGTCAAAGGACTCCTCCCTCCCCAAGGATAAGAACCAAAACAATCAAAAACCATGGGAAGCCCTAATTTTTTCATATCTGAAGCAAGGTGTAAAAAACTGTCCCTCCCCAGGGTAAAAGCTAGGGATTTCCCAAAAAGAAAGCACACATAGGTTAAGAGAAAAACAATTCTAGCTCAAGGCTTGGAGCAGGGTGTCAAAGGACTCCTCCCTCCTGGGGACAAGAGAATGTCCCAAAAAAATCAGAAAAACAAAAAATGAACAAAGAAAAAGAGTACCTACGCTTAGGACCTGAACCAGAATGAGAAAACTCATTCTCTCCCCAAGACGAGAGATTGACCCTCCGATGGTCCGGATCGTTGTTTGCACCTTGTTAGCCTCCTCGGAAATGGTGCCAAAACATTAGTGTCTAGGTAAGGGTGATTTATCTACCTTATTCCGACATTAATCTTATCAATCCAGGTGCATATCCTTTCAAGGCAACGCGCAAGGTATATGCAAGGGAAAACATGTAATCTTTCCCAACCAAGGGTTCGTGGTTTAAGATTCAAAACATAAATGCAAGATTAAAAGTTTACATAACTACTGAAATAACCATAACAGTAAAGAACTATAACAACAACATAAACTGATAAATCACACACACACAAAGACGCAACACCTGATCAGAAGAGCGGGCCCAGCTCTATGATCAGGGCTGCATTAGCCACGAAAAGAATTAGAACAACAAAATGAATGATCTTTTATTATTTGGTAACAAAAGTTTACAATATTGATGGGTGAACCCCCATTCACAGGATCAACTTGCATTTTATACACAGCGAGGGAGATTAACAGATCTCCCGAAAATATAGCAACTATAGATACAAAGATATACATCGGTTGAAATGGTATCGGCATCA